>CM045941.1:0-227500 GCA_025177825.1 Aechmea fasciata | reverse complement strand
GTAGTATATTAACTTCTCTGAAAAAATATAATAAAAAAATTGGCCATTCTTAATAACTTTAGCCATTTGCAAATCAGTTAAGAAGAAGAAGCAAGTATCAATGGCAATGGTTTCTTTTCCTTTTAATTAAAGCTTGGTTATTTCTACGGAAGAAAACCAAAAGAGTGCTATTTAAGATTTGAAAGATTCATTACATGAGCAGTTAGTAAAAATATATTTCATATAATATTAAGGAGGTTCAACCATTATATTATATTATAATTTATATTAGGAAGAATATACCTTCAATCTCTTTTTATACGAGAATTTTGAAATATGTCTTCTAATTGTTTTAATATAATTTGATATTTAAAATTGAAAATTTTACTTTTAAAAACATATATTTAAACTTTAAATATAAGAGGCAATATTATTATTTTCTATCTATAAGTATCCGCTATTCTTTCTATTCTATTTGATATATCCGAACTAATTAACCCCGAACCAAGTTAATCCTCAACTTATACCATTTTTTAAATAATTTTCTATTCAACCCCGAATCAAACTAAGCCTAAGGATTGGTCATTTACCATCATGGTTAGTGATGTAGACATTTAAGTCACGCACTCTATGATTGATGTGCATATGTAGAGGCTTTGGACCACATCAAAATTTTTATGGAGTCTCGCCATTTGCCGACATATGAGGAGCAATGCCCTACTTTCTCTGCCTAGTTTAGAATAATATCTCCTTATTCGGAGACAGATTAATAAACTAGTCATCCTAAACTAGCATATCTTCTTAGTCAATAGCAAAATGATTTATTAGTAAGAGAAGTTTTTTTTTTAAAAAGCATGGTTTATATCTTTTCCATATATATATTTCTTATTCTTTTGGTGCATAGCTACCTCATGTCATATATGGTTTTTCATGACCATACACGTAACATAGGATCAAATGTCGAAATAAGTTATTTGATAATTACTTATTTGATATACATATTTTTTATTTTATCGAAAGGTAGGAATACAATATCTTACATTGTTGCTCATATATCTTATAATCATAATAGAAAAATTTTATGCAAAATAAGATATAATGGCAACAATCAAAGACGGAAAAAAACTTCTCAGAATTTTTTTAAAAAAAATATATGTTTTTTAGATTCCTCAAATGCTGAGTTATAATCCCGTCATTATCATTTTCATTTATTAATTAATAATGAAAAGAGAAGCTAATAAGATCAGTCCTCCGATACAAATACCCCATGGATGTAAGAAAAATAAATTCCATCTGGGATTAATGATGATTTATTATTGACGTCAAAAAGGGCTTAAATAGTAGTCTTTTTCGCTTAATTAATGGGAACGATGCAGCATAGACTCTGCGGATTTGTTTGGTCATATAATCGGACCGGAGAATTGATTGATGCACGCTCCAGATCAAATCTCGTGGCCTCGGAGAAAAAGTCACTAGTGGAGCTGGCACCGCGCAATGCGGCAATCAATGGCGCATGTGCGATAGATTTCATCCAATGGGCCGAGGATCATTTGCTATTCGACTCCAACCAAAAAGATTTATATTTTTTGTGCTATTATCCATGCATATTCTAGGTTGAATTCTTGGGATCTTTAATTTGTTGTTGGCTAACCGGTAAAATTTTTTTTTTCTTATTTTTTTCTTGATTATCATCTTGATCGAGGCTAACTTAATTAAATTCATCCTGTTTAATGAATGAATCGAATAATATACTATCTTATTTTTTAAAAAAAATAAAAATAAAAAATATAATGTAACAAAATTTTTCACCAACAAGGAAAACTATGGGTGCCCACTTTTACCTTTTCCATACGAGAAGAACCGGGCACGCAAAAGCCTCTTCCGCTTCGAGTCGGGGGCTAGACGACAAGCTCCTCTAACCGTCGCGCCAGACTTTTATGCCTCTATCCTCTCTCGGAGCCCAAGCCCCAAACAAACCCACTCCGATCTGATGTTTCCGGCCGTACACCGAACGCCCTATATCGCCGTATGGGACGGGCCAAATTTGACAATGCTGTGGCCCGACGGTCAATATCTCGCGTATCAACTGTCAAGTGGCGTCGGTGATTTGAATCCCACCGTCATCTCTTCGTAATAATAATACTTTTATTTTATAATATATAAGGCGTTACACTTACACACTTAACACGTAGACGCTGTTCCGTATGCGTTCGTTTCGAGCTTTAAATAGCTGTTCTTATATATCTCCCCCTATCTTTTTCCTTAAATGGTGATTAGCATTTAATAAAAACCCGAAATAAAACAGCGGAAATAATAATAGGAAATCGCGTTCGGGAGGATCATTCTTTGAACAATACCCTTTCTTTCTCCTCCGCATTTTCAAATTTTAGATCCGCAGGCCTCTCCCTTCCCGATTTGATAAATCTCTCCCTCTCGTCACTCTCTCGATCCCAAATCCCTAAGATCAATCTTCAAGGGAGGAGGAGGAGGGGGAGGGGGGGAGAGAGAGAGAGGATCGCAATCTCAGGTGCATTGGGCGCTCGTGATCCGGGCGATCCGATCTGGAATTCGGGATCTCTGAGGCGGCGCCGCCGATCTTGGACCGCGGAAGGGTGAGTTCTCATTCGATCTCGAATTCGATGCCGTGTATTTGTGATTTTGGTGATCAGTTTTTTTCTGTTTTCGAACCGCGATCGGTTTAATTAAGGTTTCTGTATTTTTTGTCTTTTTCCGATATCTCTCCGATTAGTGGTAGGGTTGTTGTTTGATCCTTGTGGGAGCAATGACGGCGGAGGCTGGCGAGTATGGTGGCCCTCCGAAGGTGGAATTGGAGGCGGAGGAGGGGTTCAGTGCGGAGTCGGAGGAGAAGGATTTTAAGAAGGGCGACGGCATTGCGGCTAAGGAGAGGGCGGAGGACCCGATCGGGGGTTCGTTCATGATCGTCAATGGCGATTCGGCCATTGTGTCGGAGGAGGACCTTGATCGGGAGGGGACAGTGGATCCGGCAAATGGTGATGCCATCGCCCTCTCCAGTGAAGGGAACGCAACTCCCGACATAAATGAGAAGGCCATTGTAGGGGAGGAGGAGTCTGCAGATCATGCCGTGGGCGAAGGGAAGGAGGAAGAGATGGAACCCCCTCCTAGACTGGACGAGGAGTCTTGTAGTGAGAATCTTGGTCCTGACGTGAATGCTGAGACTCTTTTGACAAATTCTGAAAATAAGATTGATGCCTGTAATAAGGAACAAGAGGAAAAGCGACCAGCAACAGGCGCTCTTTTGGGGAATTCTGAAAACGAGGCCCATGCCTTTAATAAAGAAGATGAAGAAAAGAGACCAGAAACAGATGCTATAGAAGAAGAAAACAAGGAAGATCAATTCGAGAGTGCTGAAAACAGGGAATTAAGCGAGGTGCAATGTGAGGATAAGGAAGCATTTGACAACGAGAATAAAGAGGAGGCCGATGAGGAGGAGGAGATGCCGGATAAAAAAGTCTGCTCGGATGTTGCGGATGATCATAATAGCAAGGTGAGCACTGATGATAGGGTGGAGTCTGATTCTTTGATTGAATCAGGAGACACCAAGGAAGCAGATACTGAGGATCAATTCGAGAGTGCTGAAAACAGGGAATTAAGCGAGGAGCAATGCGAGGATAAGGAAGCATTTGACAATGAGAATAAAGAGGAAGCCGATGAGGAGGAGGAGATGCTGGATAAAAAAGTCTGCTCGGGTGTTGCAGATGATCATAATAGCAAGTTGAGCACTGATGATGGTGTGCCCGATGTGAGGGTAGAGTCTGATTCTTTCATTGAATCAGGAGACGCCAAGGAAGCGGATACTATAGAAGAAGAAAGCAAGGAAGATCAATTCGAGAGTGCTGAAAACAGGGAATTAAGCGAGGAGCGATGCGAGGATAAGGAAGCATTTGACAACGAGAATAGAGAGGAGGCCAATGAGGAGGAGGAGATGCTGGATAAAAAAGTCTGCTCGGGTGTTGCAGATGATCATAATAGCAAGGTAAGCGCCCACGATGGTGTGGCCAATGTGAGGGTGGAGTCTCATTCTTTGATTGAACCAGGAGACACCAAGGAGGTCGATTCTCAAGTTGCTGTTGAACTTGAAGCTAACCTAGGTAATGATGCATTAAAGGAGACCAGTGAGGAAGTGGAGTTTCTATCAACTGTTAAAGAGATGGAAGAGTCTGGAGCTTTGGCTGCAGAGATCGGCCATCCCGTGGAACCGGACGCACTCACTGAAGCAGCAGATCACCCAGAATCAGCTACACCTGATGTTATTGGTGGTGCCACAAAGACTGATAAACAATCAGAAGAAGGAACTGCTTTGGTAGCGGAGGAACCTGGGCCAGTTTGTGAGGAGTCAGAGGAACATAAGGAGGCAGAATTCGTTGCTCATGTAGAAGAAAAACAGGATTCAAAAACACTCAAAAACAAAGTAGAGGATCAGCTGGTTTCAAATTCTGCTGTTGATGTTGGAAAGAGACCCGATCTTCTTGAGTTGGGCAGCCAAGCTCAGTTAGAATCAACTATCGAAGGAGAAGAAAAGAACTCTGAAAACATGGTAACAAAGACCATGACACCGGAGTCTCATTACACTAGACAGGAGGAATCAAGGTCCTTAACTGTAATTCATAATGTGAAATCAGATGAATGCTCTGCTGAGTCTGTGATTGTTCCTGAAATTGAAGTTGAAAAACTTCTACCAACAAATGATGGAAGCGAATCTCTTCACAAAGCCATCTCTACTACCGTCACAAATGAAGCTGAAAGTAGTAATGTTTTAAATACCGGTGAAGAAGTTTCCAGTTGTGATGATAGCAATGCAAATGGCACTATTGTTACTGGTCATTCAGAAAGTCTTGGCAGCTCCAAAGTGTCACATAGCGATCAAGAGGAATTACTGATAGAAGTGTCTGACAATACTGACGACATGCTAGCCCAAGAAGCTGCCTATGATGACAAAGCATCTTCAGAGAGTGCAACTCATCCTGTGTCTGCAGCTGACGGGCCATTGCCATCAGGTCATGATTTGGATTCAGAAATTGTAGAAGAACCTGTCAAAAATGATGTTGGAGGAGAGACATTGTACATTGGAAGCATGAAAACACTCGTTTCTTTTGCTCATAATGGTACTGCTCAGGAAAATAAAGTTTGTGGTAGCACCGTAGATACCGATAAGGATGCATCTTTCCATCAGATTCCCAATTCAGAGATGCAGTCACGTTCCGGAAATGTTATGCCGGAAACTGTAAAAGCTACAGTAGGTTCTGTCGAAGGTGATGCGTCTATAAATAAGGAGAATGACGAAGAATCAGTGCAAGAAGAGGCTGATGCGGTTGAGGAATCACAGGCCTCACGGGAGGATCCTAATGGCTGGGCTACAGAGGGAGGTAAGATCGACCTAGTGCCAAAAAGGCAAGCATGTTATATAATCAAAGTTCCCCGATTTATCAACGATGAGCTATGGACGCGTATACAAGAGGCTCAAATACAACTGGATGAGAAGACACAGAGCCGGGACTCCATTCGAGTTGCAATCCAAAAGAAGAAGGTGCTGATGCTTTTACTAGCTCTGCTTCTTTTTTTTTCTGAATTGAGCAAAAAAGTTTTTCTTCCTTTTCACTGATTTTGGAACTTTGCTTATATTTTAGATGGTTACTAATGAATTATGGGAGAAGTTAGAAGCTGCGAGAACAGATGAGAGAGCTGCAAGATCTGTTCAGAATGCTAAGCGACGAGAAATAAACAATCTTCAGTCAACGATGAGTAAACTAAAAAAAGCAACCTCTATTGAGGATATTGATGAATTGGTAAGAGTTCTTTACTCTGCTTAGAGAGCAGTTTTCACTTAACGGTTTCATTTATTTTTATATCTTTCTTGATATTAGATTCAATCAAAGGAGCAAAGTTTACAACATGAGACTATGACTCTGAAGCAAGAAAAGCTTCTCATCCAGGAGATCAAAGAACTGAAAGCCCAACGGAAGCAGCTGTCATCAAGCATGGCCCCAAAAGCAGAATTAGATGAAGCATTTGACCACAAAGATCAGATTGTCGAACGCCTTGGGGTAGTTTTTACCTGCATTTTTCTAATTGTCTTCTGACATTTGTGATATTTCTCTTGGACTTCAAGTTTTCATGTTGTCTTTAGGTTTTGAGGAAAGAGTTAGAGTCCCTTGGAAGCGATGTTTCACGAGCTGAAACAAATACAAAGGCAGCTCAAAAGGATTATGACGATAAACAGCAAGAGCTAAAAGTGCTGCAAGAGAAATTCAAAGCTGCTGATGAGGTCCGTCAAAAGGCATATGGACATTGGCGTGATCTTAAAAATGAGTCAATTAGGAAGGTGTGTTTTCTCCTTATTTCTTCTACTATATTTCATTCAATTGGAAGTGCCTTTTCAATCCCTATTATGTCCTTTATTCAGAATCTTGAATGGAACCTTAGCCAGTTCCGCCACTTGTCGTATTTCTGTATTTATAATGTATATTTCCCAAATTGGCATTTTGTTAACATTCTGATGTATACTCAATATCTCTGTGTTTCTTGGGAGCCTTTTCTTTGGCATTTCTTTTTTGCTTTATTTACGATCTTAAACTCAATCCTTCTTTTCCTTATCAAGAAATTAGACCCTAAATTTGGATTTGTATAATTAATCAAACTTTATTCGTCTTTGATTGGTCATTTATGGTACTTGTGTGAGCATGATTGATATTTATTTAAGATTCTATCATATACTAAAAAAAATGAAAAGTTCCAAGACTTGTAGTGTCTCTAACAACACAAAAAGTTTCTTCTTTTTTTTTTGTTTACATATTTTCTTATATGAACCAAAATTCCTGGAAGTACATCTTTTGTTTTTCCAGATGACTCAGTACAGTAATATTCCATGAGTCTATGTCTCGTTGACTACTGGACTTGAAAAATGTGCTAGTTGAACCAAGTGATCTCAGTGTAAATACTTTGAAAAAAGTTGGCAATTTTGTAGGTTTGCTAGCGAAGTGTTCATTTTCTGGATTTTTGGGAGTAAGAGCCTATTCTGTGTCTTGTTGACGCATCTGCAGAGGATTGAATGTTGTTTGCACAGAGCAATTGAAAGAAGCCTAATAACTTTATCATTAAAATCCCACCAACCTCTCTCCTATATGGTGGGGAGAAGCAGAAAATCCAAATTGGATCTTCGACTTTTGGATACCAAAAGCTTATTACTCGTCACAACATCTAGATGATGTAGTCTTTGTTTGCCAGACACTTGGCTTCTGCTTCAAGTAGCAAAGCTTTCCGGTGGCAAACAGGCACAAAAACCATGTTGTAAATAGTAGTATTTTGTAGCTATGTGGAATGCAGTATTCTCAAGCCCCTAATTTTATTGAATTATGAGCAACATATTGGTGCTGGGTAACACTTTTTAGGTGGCAAACCGGTCTTGGATCAGATAGTAGTAAGTCGGTGACTAGCTATTAATAAACAGTAGTTTATAATGTTTGAGATATTATGAAGTTACAAAAAATATTGGTTTATCTAATGTTGAAATTATGTTGGTCATTTATTTGTAAGAAACCTTGATAAACATTGTTGTAAGTCTGACAAACTTCGATTAGGCTGTAATGTCTGTTTGGCACCCCTCTGCTTTTGCTTTTCAGTTGTAGCAATCTTTTGTAGAGATTTGACAAATAAATAGATTTCAAAAGTTTCTGCCAAGGCAGGAAGATGAAATAAAATTCTGTAACTCCTACTTGAAGCCTTCTCCTTTTGCTACCATCTGTCATTCTAGATGATCAGTATGAATTATGTACAAACCCTTTTATGTGTCGGCATGCAGTGTGCCAGCTAGCATGGCAACACTTACTGCCATGTATGAGATAGAAATGTTGAGTGTTGTCTGTTAAGTTTCAAGTGTGTCTTGGCTGGTGTGGCATTTATATTCATTGTTATCTTTTATTATTTGCATTATTGTAGTTCTGTTGAGGTTTTGTAACATTCGAATATGCTGAGTGCGTCTATGAAGTAGCCAATTGGCAGTCATTATATACCTATGCTTCTGATGTTTGGTCAGTTGATTTACTTCATGCATTTTTCAGTGAAGTAAACTTCACATGCATAGCATAAGAAGCTTGTCATAGACAATGAATGAAGCTATTGGAGATACTATCTGTGAAATTCATCAGCCAACTATATTCATTCAATTAATGAAGCTATTAGAGATACCTTCTGTGAAATTAGTCGCTTGATATGAGAGATGACATGAATTCCGTAGCTTCATCGACTGTCATGTTATTTAATTGCCATGACGACTCATTTGAATACTATGAAAAACAAATACTGATAAATAATAATTGCTGTAAGAAGAGCGTCTCAAGTGAAACTGCGATAAACAAATAACTAAACATCAAATATTGTGTACGTATTTTCACACGCAGTCCTACATAGATCTATACTACTACGTGATAAGTAAATGTGTAATCTTTTATATATATTAAATCTCACACATGATGGAACTGTTTCCGTCATGAGTTGGGGGAGATGTTTGACAAGATGTGACATGCACTCAGCATCAAGTTCCTGGAGCATTTGCATTATAGCTGAGCGGGGAGCCTAGTTTTGTTAAAATATGCATTAATGAATGACTAAGTGAGAATCGACAGCCTGATAATTAGGGGACTATATCACATAATAAATAGAGAAAAAGCCTCTGACCAATGGGTTTTGTTTGAAGACTTTTACCTGATTTTACTTTGAGCATGGAGGTAATGTCATTAATATCAATCTCAACATATAATCGAAATTCACTTTCTGTTGTTAACTCTTCTACACCATTTCCTGCTATGGTTGCTGCAATTCATTATCTACTCCAAATTGTCGTCATCACAGGTCATCAGAAGTTCATGGGCAGGTTGGTAGGTTCAGCAGAAGAAACAAAGCGTTTATATAAGTTGTCCTGATCATTTCCATCAAATGTCACGTAGGTCGTCGCCATCATAGGTCATCAGAAGTTTATGGGCAGCTTGGTCGTCACAAGTTCAGCAGAAGAAACAATGCGTTTATTTAAGTTGTCCCGATCATTTCCATCAAATGTCACATAGGTCATCAAAAGGAAAGATTTGACACTCCTAGGTGCCGCCTTATTTGAAGACAAATAAGTATTAGGAATAGTTAGAAATCAGATTATGGCCCTCAGCTGGATGGCGTGGTCTACATTTTGACAGTATGCTCGTTCATATTCTCTGCAGCTCTTCGACCACGTAGACAATGTACTATAAATTTACTAACAAAATAGCTACTGTAAGGAAAAGGAGAACTATATTAGAAATCATGTATTATATCTTGAAGGTAAATAGCATAGCAATTTCGCTTATAAAAGTGAGCGCTTTCAAAGAAATAGAATCATCTATGATTAATGTAAGATTCTCCTACTTGAAGTCGATCATGTTTTTGATTGCCCTGATTGCTCTGGATTACTTTGTTCAACCTGATTGTTATGGCATTCAATGATCTGTAATGGAAAGTAAGTTAGATTTCAATAAGGGCAAACTTTAATAACCTTCCAAAGCCTGGAGATGCTAGATAAGTTTCACCTGTCATCCAATTATATCAGTAAGCTTCCTCTAATGGAATCACTTTCTACGGTAACTGTAAACTAGATGAAAACTATCAGCTCTACTTGCTAACGACGAAGACACATTAGTAGATAAGATAAGGATTAGGAATTTGGATGTACCATGCATAATTATTGGCTTACATCTTTTGTTTGTGAAGGATGAAAATATGGTGTAAATGTAGTAAAAGAGATGACATCATCTGAGAATTAGAAATTTAGTCGCAATGATGCTGGTCCATTGGTTACTAAGAGGATCAATAGGAGCATGGGATGCAGGAAGGAAGCATATTAAAGCCTAATTTGGAAATGCGTTACTCAAACATACTTGCTTTAATGCTTGCGAGGGCTTCAAGAGACCAAAAACAACTTTAGAGCTACCCTCATTCGGAAAGTGCTCACTATGGAAACATATTTAATTAAAATCCAATGTTTAGTTTAACTCATTTATTGGAAGAGGTCCATTTTAATGGTTTACAGTCCTTCCATATCAAGAAACGAAATCTGTTTGTAGGAAAACTTTAACAGAAGGGTGCCACTCACCTGCCGGCATGAGAAGAGGCCCTTCCGATGGCCTTATTGAAAACAAGGTGTGTAAAGAGCTTGCTCCAATTACAATGGTCATAATGTGAATTTTCGTAATGTCCATCTAGTGTTTCTGTGGCAATAGGAATTTGCTCAATGAATGGTATCATAGTAGACTGGAAGTTTTTAGCTCATCGCTTAGTAAAGCTCTATGATGCAGACAAATATTATAAATGCCATTTATTTCAGCATGGATGTATTTATTTTTATCCTGCAATTCTAAATTACTGAAAACTAAAATTGGATTTCTGAGCAGATAACTCTTGTACACGGATAAAAATAAAAAGGTTCGATTGTATGTTGCATTGTGACATAATGATCACCGCTGTCTAGCATTCAGTTGAGTGCAAAGAATTTCTTATCTAAAAGAACCTTCTATACAGACTTTTATTACATAGAGTCCCAGCTTTTGCTTATCTTATGGGATACTCTTTTTTCTAATGGTAAGCAGCAAAAGTTTGAGCCCTGCGCCTCTGTATTTGCTTTTATGCTTGTGAAATATAGACACAAATTATACGTTGTAATTTCTCGTACTTTGTTCTTGTGAGACATTCTTTGTATCTATCTTTCCTTATTTAACTTTGTCATGCTTAGATATTTTCATATGGTTTCAAAAGTTCGACTAGGATAAAATAATGTTCTTTGCTTTTTTGTATGGTATAGTAGAACCTATCAACTGCTATTCTCTTTCATATGCTCTGCTGCCTCTGCAATAGTAATACAAACTGGGGGGAAGAAAAATCTAGCCATAGCGCTTGATCGTCTTATTAAGTCAAGTTTATCTAATTGGTGCTGATGCTGAGTTTCTAGTCTTGGGATCATTTTTGCGATAGTGTCATGCTTTGTAATTTTATTAAGATAGTAAATACCTAGTATTCACATCCTGATTGATTAGACTTATGCTCGTCTAATTCTTCATCTGTATGGCCACATTTTTCAGCTTCTGAGTGCATGACTAGTAGAAATGACTAGACTATTGTTTTGATGCAGAGCAAGTACTTTTTCATGTACAAAGATGATATAAAGATTACTGCGAACTATAAAACTTCAGGGGACAAAGAGGCACTTCGAAATTACTGCAATAAACAGGTAATTTCACACTTTCCATTTAAAATCATAAATTCATAATCGTAGCATTATAAGAAAGAATCATCTCTCTCTTCGTTTTCCTCTTACTTAAAGGTGGAAAGAATTATGGAGCTATGGAACAACAATGAGGATTTCCGCAAGCACTACATCGAATCCAACAAGAACAGTACATTGAGGAGACTGAGGACTCTCGATGGAAGATCACTTGGCCCGGATGAAGAGCCACCCATATTGCAAACAAACCTCAATAATAAGCCGAGCTTGGCTTCACCATTGGTAGTTTCAAAATCATCTGCGCCTACGGTGGTTTCAGAAGAAAAGGCAATGAGTTCTGCTGCCAGAGAGGATTCATTCCCAGCCTTGCAAGCTGGAAAAGCTAGTCAACCTGCGAAATCCAATAAAACCGCTAAATCTGCTGTGAATGAAGCAGTTGCAGTCACAGTTTCTGAAAGTGGTGAGGCAGAAGATGCTGAGGCAGAAAAAGCTCGTAAAAGGGAGGAACAGGAGCGAGCTAGGAAAGAACAGGAGAGAGAAGAGGAGATAAGAAGGGAAATGGCTGCAGCTGAGAAAGAAAGGTGCCGCCTGGAGCAAAAGGTGAAAGCCAGAGAAGCTGAAGAGAGGAAGAAACGGCTGGCACAAAGAGCCCAAGCACGAGCCGAAAGCCGGGCAGTCAAGGACGCTGAGCTCAAAGATAAGGTAATAGTCCTTTAGGCTTATCACTGCTACGGCGTGCAATGCTTATTGAATTACAGTTTACTTTGCATATCTCAACTGACATTAACTTATTTTCTTTTCTATACCGGTACCTCTCTGTCAGGTCCCGTAGAAACTTAATGGCTTCCACAAAAATTCATTGAGTATTCTGTCAAATAGTAGAATATTCAGCAATAAGCTTCCGTTTGGTTCGGGGTTAAGGAGTGGAATAACCCCTTAACCCCCATATTATTCCCAAACAACTTTAAAAATAGGTGGGGTTAGCTAATCCCACCTCAAATAGATTATCCCGACTTTGCTAATCCCGCATAACCCTACCAAACTCCAACCAAACACTATTTTCTATTCATAAATACCCACTATCCTTCTTATCCCACCTACTCCAACCAAACATTATTTTTCACTATCCTGGACTAACTCCAACCCCAACCAAACACAAAAATACTCTAACCCCATATTAACCCCAAACTTAACCCTATTCCTGGAATAACCACTTTTTTCTTAACCCCGAACCAAACGGGGGCAAAAGAATAAATATCATTTTCTGGCATAGAGCTACTGAAATTAAGACATTAGAGGTTAACCTAAACTTGAAGCACCCGCATATGAATAATAAGCTGTAGCTTAGGTTATGTCTTTACATCTTCACCTCTTATCTATTTATTCTTGTTCTTTATATATCGTACGAAATCTCACATGACATCTAAATGTATCTCACATTTTAGATACGCGTGTTAATACTCTAAAACCTAAAATTCATATTGCAGAAGAGAGCGAAGAAAGACAAAAAGAAAGGTTCAGTGAATGGAGAGGCTGCAAGCGGAGTTAGTGAGAATGATACTGTGTCCACTGCTGACATGACGACTACCCCTGAGATCATCCGTGAAGCTGAGGTCCAAGCAGCAACACCTCCAAGAAGGCCTTTGAGGGCTGCTGTAGTACTAAAGCAGCACAATAAGGCTCAGCCCATTCCAGCTACCCTGCGTAACAAGGGTAGGAGGAAGATGCTGCGCTCTTGGATGTGGGCCATTTTACCGTGCCTGTTGGTTCTCGCGCTGTTCCTGGCTGGAAACTACATCTCTTTCTCTTTTGGCCATATCAAATTCGGAAATTAGTTATATACTTACAGGTATTTAGTATTTATTTATAAGTTCAGCCCTATACAGGCTACTTGGGTTGGGGGTGGGGGGGGGGATTTATTGATAGTTTGATGGTAGCCCATTCTTTTATGAGGTAAGTAGTATTTTTCTTTGGATTGTTTGGTGTGTCAACATTATGTTTTTTTTTTTTATATAACATTGGCTATTTGGTCTTTGGAGGAAAAAAAATTTGTTATCTATGGTTATTTGATCTGGATATTAAAATTTTATATGTCGGCGAAACTTAAAATAATAGCAATAATATATAACTTTTCTCTTTATTTGTTACTTTTCTGCGCGAGGTACGACTGATTATGTTTCCCACAACTTATTCAGATGGGTAAATTTGTGATGCTTGGCATGTGTCTATGTTCGAAATGGAATTGTGGTTTGTGTATCTCCATATAGCATAGAGTTTTGTATGCATGATTAGTTTGCTGCTCTAAATGGTAGAACGTGACGATAAATTTTAGACCATCTATGGCAGATGTTTTAATTACATTGTGATTGTTGGAAGGTATTTTGTTCCGTAAGCTAAATGTTGACGACGAAGAGCATATTCTCACACCCCCCCCCCCCCCCCAAAAAAAAAAAACCATTTTCAGTAAGGGTGTGTTTGGTTCGGTGTAAAACTATGAAAAATTACTTTCAAGGAAAAAAAATTTTCAGCTGAAAACTAATTTTACGATTTGTGATGTTTGGTTAGAAGGAAAGTAAAAGTTGTTTTCCAGCTATTCTTGTTTGGTTTGTATGAAAAGGAAAAGGAAAATTATTTTTCTTTTTGTATTTTGTTGTTTGGTTGATAGGAAAAAGTGGGATAGAAATACCTCCTATCTGTTGGAGGTAAGATTACCATGTATTAAAAATTGATATATTGGTAAATAATAACAGTTGTAATATGAGTCAATTAATCGTATCAAAATTATTTTACATACTTATTGCTTATAAGATACCAACATTGTCACAACAATTTATATATATTTTTTTGAAGTTCAACTGCCCAAATTGTCGATAAATTATTTAAAAAAGTATAAATACATGCACAATAGTGGACAAGATATATGTAATCTGTTTAATTCTTATACCAAAAATCATTTGGAAAGTATGGGTATAAAGTCATGGAATACAATATTACAAAAAAAGGATAGAAATTACAAACTCACAAACAAAAATAATTAACATGTAATATATTAACAAAACAGAGTGAGTCGTTAAAATAAAACATCAACTATTTATCATCAAATTTTTAGACAAATTCTAGTGAAATCAGAACCCAAAAAGTAAGTAGGTACAAAAAATAGCAAACTGCATAGTACTACCATCTATATTATGTGCCAACTTACATCCAAAACCATCGAGTTCCAAAAAAACATAATATTGTACTAATAATTTTTCATACTTAACAACCATACCAAAATTACATCCAAAATTACATCCAAAATCATCTATAGTACTACCATCTATACTATGTACCAACTTACATCCAAAACCATCAAGTTCCAAAAAAATAAAATACTGTACTAATAGTTTTTCATACTTAGCAACCAGACCAAAATTACTTTAGAAATTGGTCTTCAAATTGTGTTAGCCATTCAACTCGCATTTCTGGGCTACGAACTAAAAAAAGTTTTCCAGCTATTTCATTTCTCAAAAAATACTCATATGCAGCAATACCTACGTGCTCGGGGATATTACATGACTTTATAGAGCTCCATATCTCCTTTTCGTGCATAATTTTGGCATCCTTCATTGAATCTGCTAATTCTCCGATCTTTTCCACTAATAATAGAAATTCTGAATCTGAATGTTTTTGTTTCTTGGCTTTTGAGGTTGTACCAATGCTGGACTTGGTAACCGGTCGATTAGGATTTTGTCGTTTACGTCCTTGAGAAGGGGTTGTTGGTGAAATATGCTCGCTCTCTTCTGAATATAAATCTTCCAAGCCAAAGTCATCACCATCGTCATTGTTATCTTCTTCATCCAGATTAATATTATTTGGATCATCCAAAGCAAATTCTCCCGTTGCTTGATCATCTCCGCATATGATTGCTAGCTCGTCATAGTGTTGAATAGGACAATTTAAGAAGCATATATCCTTGGGATGAGCCTACAAGAATATAAAATGAATAACTTCTTAATATAAAATATGAATGACATATGAAATTTGAGATAAAACTGAAAAAAAAACTTTACTCGAATAAAGTCTTGGTAAGATCCTTCGCCCAAACTAATAGTCTTGCTAACTGGATCCCATGAAGCACCACTCAAACTTTTTAATTGAGTGATTCTAGACCACTTCGTCTTGAAGGTGCGCAGTCGATTTTCAACTTTAGTCCAATTACAAGAAACTTGGAACTTGGATGACACTGCTCTTGCTGCAGCTACAAAGGCTCGCCTTTTGAATGATTTGTCCACTTTCATACCAATACTAGCTTGATTCACCAAAAATTCTATGAGAAAGTCGGACATCTCATTTGTCCACTTAAAATTTTTAGTTCCTTGCTTATCATTAGCTTCAAAATTTTGCTGCGTTGACATTGATTGCGTATTACTATGTTGCTCCATAGTATCCTGTTGTGGCTACACGATTAAACTAGTCAACTAACTAAAATATAAATAAAATTACAATATAAATCATAAATATAACAACATACACTGAATATTAAAATAAAGTACAAATCGAATTTTCATCAAACATGAAATCAAAGTACATATTGATTTCTAAAAAAAATCATCATATTAAATTTCAAAACAAGATACATTACATAGCAAATTTCATTGCACACCACATACTAAAATACACAGAAAGTATTAAAACCATAAAATAAAAGTACAAACTATATTCCATCCAAAATACAACATCACCATAAATATTAAAGTATATAGCAACTTACATATCCAGAAACATAACAATATATAGCTTGAAGGTACCTTTTCTCCTAATATATATATATATATATATATATATATATATATATATATATATATATATATATATATATATATATATATATATATATATATATATATATATATATAACTTTACCTAAGGTTCATATCAGAGCTATCTATACAAAAGTTGAAAAGTTTAACAATACATATCAAATAGAACCATAATCTCTTTTCCACATTTGATCGGCAATTTGATCCCTTAAAGCCGCCCACTCCCGATTTTCTTCTCTTTGTTCTCGTGTCGATCTAGCACATGGATTTGAGTGAGTTTGCAGTTTTCTTTCTACAGCTCTCACAATTCGATCCCTAGGTAACACACCTATTATGAAATTATGCAAGATACAACACACAAGAACTAAAGCAACCTGCGTTGGGTATGGAAAATGCGGATAACATGTTAAAATTCTAAATCGTTGCTTCAGGATTCCAAATGCACGCTCTATGGTTGTTCTTAGTGAGGAGTGTCGTAGGTTGAATAGTTCCTTTGAGTTAGTTGGAGGATGATCTTCGCTAAAATCTTTCAAGTGATATCGAGTACTACGGTAAGGGGAAATGAAACCTTTTTTTGTGAAATATCCTGCATCAACAAGAAAGTATTTCCCTACATTTCACAACAACCACTACTTAGTAAATGAACTTAGTAAATGGATAATTAGGATTAGAATTAATTCAATTATTAGTGACCTACCTTCTGGAACTGTAAGTCCATTTGGTCTCTCCAACGCATTGCGTAGAACAGTACAATCATTAGCTGATCCTTCCCAACCAGCCAATATATAGGAAAATATTAAATCAAATCTAACAACGGCCATAATATTTTGAGTAGGTCCTTGGTACCGTCCACGAAATCGACCAACAATGCTACTAGGTACTCTAGCTGGCACATGTGTACCATCTATTGCCCCTATACAATCTTGCAACGTAAGATCATGCATCTCGATTTACCATTATCAATTTAAATAAAAAATTTATTAATCACTCTTAATTATAATAAAATACCTTAAAAAATGGCCAAAATCTGAAGTCATTTTTTATTTTGTCTGGTATTGTCGCGTCAGGTGGAGACATAAGCTCGTCTTTGAGAGATGCAATAGCATTCAATGCCTTTTTAAAATATCTGCTAACGGTTTCACCCGAACGACTAAAATTATGCCCAATTACTCTATTTTTCTGATTATGCCCAATTGTGTGTAAGAACATCATTAATTGTTCCTCAACCGATACATGGATAGAATCACATAGTAGATGCCTTTCTCTGATCATTTTGCTCAAGTGATAAAAGGATTTTCTATCCATTCTAATCATAGCAATAGAAATTCTATCACTGTGGCAGATTCTATTTAGATAAGTTTGCCTATCCAAGTCATTATATGTGGATAATGTCTTAGGAATGGTTGAATTTTTTTGTACAACTTTCGCAATTGCTGCACAAATAAACAAAAAGGCAACTTTCATAGAATCTTCAGATTGAGGGGGGGCATCCTCCATGTGCAAATCCATCTACAAAAAGAATTATATTATATTGGTAGTAGATAAATTTATCAAAGTAAACAATCAACTTTCAAATTTTATACTATAAGAACCATCAAATGACGTAAATCAAACAAATTGAAAGGTTAGGTTGTAAAATTAAATTTTTAAAGAGTTGGATAGTCAAATCAAAATGGTCTATAATTAAACTAAATTCTATGCATTTTTAACTCAAAAAGGAATTATGAAATGTTATCTTGTAATAGTCCTTGATAGTAAATTAAGACACATATTGCCAATATACATTCTAATCAAAGTGTTATATAGGAATAACAAGAAGATACCGCTAGTTGGGAGAAAAAAAAAGGAATATATAAAAAATGCATAGTATATACTCAAATCATCTGTGGAATTTATAGAAAAAATGAAATAAAAATGTATAGCAGAAAATGAAATACTGAGAAAGAGACAGATTTTGATTGGACAAACTCATCAATAGTTCTAAAGTTTATTATATTCTATAAATGGGATTTCTATTTATTTCTACTAATTGCACAAAAATCCTCTAATAAAAGAAAAGAATGGCAGCTAAAGTCTCTGTTTTAGAAACCTTGAAGCAAAATCAAGTATAGAGACTTGGATTTAAATATTTTGATCATTCTCACTCTTGGGTCAAAATGGAATTAATATAAATTTAAATTCATAAATACTACCTATAATTCAAATAGAAAAAGAAATATTTATGGGCAAAGAGAGAAAGGGATAGACCTTTGAAGCTATTTGAGTCTGAGAAAGGATCAGGAAAAAAAAAAAATTACCTCGTCCTTGAAGAAGAGGAAGCTGTAGGTGTTTTTTTGAGGGTTTGAGAGAGGTGAGTAGTGAGAGAGAAGTATTTTGAGGGTGGTGATTTTAGCGTGGGAAAGAGAAAAGATATTTTCTTTTCCCGCGCGTAGCTCGCTCCACTTTTCGTTTTCCGCCCGGTGGAAGCGGAAAACGAAAGAGCCCATTTTTTCTAAAATATGTAAAAGTAGTTTTCCTTCAAAATAATTTTACACCCAACCAAACAGTTGGAAAATTATTTTTCAACTGAAAAGTTCTTTTCGGCCCATTTTTACATGGAACCAAACAGGGCCTAAGCAAAAGTCTAATAATGGAAACAATGACACTGAATATTATAACGTGTGGGCAATGCTATCAGATGTGGGTAATATTATCAGTACATCTAAAAGATAAAGGTAAATTTTACACTGACATTTAAAAAATTAGATAGGCATCCATATTAGACCTTCAATACTGTAAAAAATTTGGTAAGATTAGGATGCATGCATGACTTGGGATGAAAAAGTGAAAATTCTATACTTACTTCTTAGGTGTGTGTATAAGTAGTTATTTTTCATAGACGAGGGTGATGCATCTAAGCATGTATGAAGTTACATTCTTTAACCCTTGATTTGAGTAAGATTTCTCGACAACCGTGAAGGTTGTACCTTTCTACTACACTTTTTTTTTTGGTGAGGTATAGAATTTGTGCTTTTCCGTGCAGTCGAGTAGTCGACTGCTTTGTTGCTTTTTAGTCCTTTACTATTTTTAATTCTCTGGACAGTGCTTTAAATTCAAAACGCGAACCATGCCTGATTTACAAATGGGCCCAGGTCTGGCCTAGTCCGTTTGACCCAGCCTAGGCTGTGACAATATGGGTTTCGGCCTGCTTCCCTACCAACCGTGATTGTCATCCATCTGAGCACTATAATGAAAAAGAAATTTTTTTTCTTTTTTTCTTTTTTTTCTTTTTTTTTTACTTGCAACCCCTGCGTCACCGGTGTTCGATTGTTTGTTACATCTCATCTTTTTAATCTTTATAATAATTTCTTCAAAATTCGTAAATTTTAAATAGAAACACTGATGCATCAAAAACAGAGTTCAAAAGTAGAAAATGAATTGCATTAATGGCCGAAATTTTGAGGAGTTTCCTTTTTTTATTCTTTGACTGCAATTTCCTCCATGTCTCATATTGTATTAGTAAAATCATGCCTTTTGGCTTTTGCACCCATTCACCAGACTTTGGCCCCTAGACCCCTTGAGAGTACGAACACCAAAATTTCTAATTTCTAAATCGCAACAGTCGACGTAGATACGTAGCAGGATATGTAAACAAAGAGATCCTAATTCCTAAATCGATCGGTTGACATTCCTATTAGCCTTTCTTCCCTAATATTTTTCAGCAAGTTGACTGTTCGGTGCGCATTAATTAAAACGAGAAGCCCTCTTCTTTAATTGATTGCTAACAATTGTCAATTATCAACAATATTGAGGAGGAGCTTAAAAGCTTAAACAACCACTACGTACGTAAGCCTGATTAATTAACATGTTGGTCATATGACTAAACAATTCTGCGTGCACTCTGAACAAAACGGCACTCACTCGGAAGCATCTTATTTTTCTTTCTTTGATTAAACAAACAAGTTTAATTACCTAAACTCCGTTAGTCGTTTTCCGCTCTCTTTTCCTGTTCTCATTGTAAGTCCATGAAGTAAAGTATTACAAACTTTAGGGACGGACAAAAATATTTACAATTTAAAAATATATATGTTGATACCAAAATTGAGCCGACCTAACCCACGTATGAGATAATAAGAACACGTGGTACATCAGGAGTCGGCAATAAGCGCACGAAGGACAAGAAGGCGGGAACGGTTGAAGATTGGAGCGTAACTTGAGAAGTTAATGTAACTTCCACGGGATTTAGTGTAATTTCCAGAGGGCGGAACTTCCATGAGAAGTTAGTGTAAGTTCCACGATGATGGTTACACCCACTTCCTCCCTTCAACCAACCAATAATGCAGCTATAAATAGGAACTTTGAAGCTCGCAATAGTGGTCTTTGCCCCTGCGCATAAAAGACCACCCTTATTTTCCCGCATCTTTCTTTCCTGCATTTACTGCTTTCCTAGGAGTAGCATGTAACTTAGAATTTTGAGTCCGTCTCTACGGCATCACTCCCTGAGTCCTGCGCTTCGTGGCATCACTCCGCTCTTTGTTGTAGTTCTTAAAGTCTGTCTGCCCTTTGGGCATCACTCTTGAGAGTTACGGTCCATTCCTTGTATTTTTCCGTTTTTCTTATTAATATAGTCATATTTCGGCAGATCCGGGCCGATTGTTTATGTCTTCTTCTGGCTATTCGGCTCCTCCTCGCTTAATCTATTACTTGTCTTGACCATTCGGCTCTTTCTACGAACCGAAGCGAGAATAGGATTTCGAACCCGATCGGTTTGATCCCTCGCCGATCGAATCGTTTGAAGATCAGAAGGGCGCATTTCTCGAGGGTCATCAATCTGAACCGCTTTCTATCCCGACGCGTATCCCGAGGAGGATCTAGTACCGGTTCTGGGATCGGGAGAATTTCGGCGACTAACAATTTTGGCACACCCGGTGGGACACACTCAGGTTTTCCTAATCTAAACTTTTTCATATGGCTGACGATACTGCTATGAACCTACGGAATAGAGTCATTCCCAGGCCTTCAGGGAATGACCAAGCTAGTAGCGCCGAAAATACGAATGAGAATCAGGCGGTGCTACCTGTTGGAGGCGAGACTAGTGGGCAGTCGGCTTATCAAGAGCCGAGTCTAACTCAGGCACTCGGCCAGATGAGCCGAGTTCTGCAAACTTTAGATCAAAATATCCATCAAAGTACCGCTCGACTAGACGCGGTGCTGGCCGCCATCACGGCCTATAATGAAAATATTGTTCGAATTAGACAATTATTTATCCGAAACGAGCAACCTTATGAAGGGCAACAAGGGCCCCTAAATGCGCCGGTGCAACAAAATCCAGTCACGCCGGCGGCTCAAACTGTTTATAGGTCGGCGAATATAAACGCCGACCCGCAGTCGGGGATTACATCGGGTTTACCTCCTTTACCAGCTTACCAACCCCAAAATATAGAGGCTAGAGCTGGGGGGCAGGCTCCCAATATGCAAGGGGTTAACCCTATTACACCGAATTTCGGTCTACCGCAAGGACCGAATGTAGTACAAGCACATATTCCCTTGCAGGGAAACAATAATGAAATATACGCACAGATTGAAGAAGTCATCCGAAATACTTTCGGAGTTGGCGCAAGGCCGGCAGTGCGGCCCGTATTTAGATCTCCATATCCCGCGAATATCGACGTGGAGCATCCGTATCCGGCAAATTGGAAAATGCCGAAATTCGACAAGTTCTCAGGCGATGAGACCGAGAATACTATCGAGCATATAGCCCGGTTCACGGCCCAATGTAGAGAAGCGGCTGCTGACTCATTTTTAAAATTTTGATTATTTCACACGTCGTTAACTAAGACGGCGTTTATTTGGTATACAAGTTTATCAGCCAATTCCGTCCAAGATTGGGACGAATTGGAAAGAAAATTTCATGAGCAATTTTATAGGTCGGAGTCACAAATATCGGTCGCCGATTTGGCTTTATACCGACAAAAGTCAGGTGAAACGGTCGAAGAGTATTTGAATCGTTTCAAAATAGCCAAAATCCGGTGCTTTACGAGAATGCCGGAATCAGAGTTCGCCAAAATGGCGTTAAATGGTCTACATTTTAAGGTAAAAGACCATTTTGAAGATAAGCATTTTGCTAACCTATTTGATCTAGGTGTTCGAGTTGCCCAATATGAGCAATTCCAAAAGAAAAGTGAGGATGATCGGCTGCAATGGAGCCGATATAAAAATCAAAGTAAAGGAAAGGAGAAATCCTTGCTAGAAGAACAGTCGGTTCAAAAAGAGCCGAGCCAATCAGATGAAAGTGAAGAATCGGCTGATGAAGCCGAGGTATAGCCACTTTCTTCAAGGAGAAAATTCTTGATAGAAGAACATTCGGTTCAAGAAGAGTCGAACCGATCGAGTAAAAAAAAAAAAATCGGGTGATAAAGCGAGATATATGCGAGAGATTATAAAGAGCGTTTTCTTTAAGCCACCAAGACCAAATAAAATAAAATTTGGGTCTCTACTGAGCGATCGATTGGCACCGATAGTCATCCGAATGTTCATTCGAAAGACTATTGGGGGGGCATTGTTGATACCAAAATTGAGCCGACCTAACACACGTATGAGATAATAAGAACACGTGGTACAGAGTCGGCAATAAGGCGCTGAAGGACAAGAAGGCGGGGAGAAGATTGGAGCGTAACTACCATGAGAAGTTAATGTAACTTACACGGGAGTTACTGTAACTTCCACAGCGCGTAACTTCCATGTGAAGTTAGTGTAACTTCCACGATGATGGTTACAACCACTTCCTCCCTTCAACCAACCAATAATGCAGGCTATAAATAGGAACTTTGAAGCCTGCAATAGTGGTCTTTGCCCCTGCGCATAAAAGACCACCCTTATTTTCCCGCATCTTTCTTTCCTGCATTTAATGCTTTCCTAGGAGTAGCATGTAACTTAGAATTTTGGAGTCTGTCTGCCCTACGGGCATCACTCCTGGAGTCTGTCTGCCTTCAGTGGCATCACTCCGCTCTTTGTTGTAGTTCTTAAAGTCTGTCTGCCCTTTGGGCATCACTCTTGAGAGTTACGGTCCATTCCTTGTATTTTTCCGTTTTTCTTATTAATATAGTCATATTTCGGCAGATCCGGGCCGATTGTTTATGTCTTCTTCTGGCTATTCGGCTCCTCCCTGCTTAATCTATTACTTGTGCTGACCATTCGGCTCTTTCGGCCGAACCGAAGTGAGGATTTCGAACCCGATCGGTTTGATCCCTCGCCGATCGAATCGTTTGAAAATCAGAAAGGCACATTTCTCGAGGGTCATCAATCTGAACCGCTTTCTATCCCGACGCGTATCCCGAGGAGGATCTAGTACTGGTTCTGAGATTGAGAGAATTTCGGCGACTAACAATATATAAAAAGAAAATTGTTGTCGTTGCGCTCGTAATGCTGTTATTAGTTTAGTTCAACCGCTCCATAGAGACTTAACTCTTCCCTTTGATTCTTCGAGGTAGAAGGGTGGGCATCATCGATCTCTCCATGCCACAGCATGATCTCGGAGTTGGTCTCCAAATATGATATTGACCATTCTCTTAAAACCAAAAAAAAGAAAAAAAAAAAATTATATTGACCAATGGACTCCTTCAATATAAAAGTACTATATAATAACATTTAATAATAAGAAGGATAAACATATATTGTCCCAACCTACGGTTGGTAGGCTTGCGCACTCTCCGCATTATCTCGAAAAATCACATTTGCATAACAATAGAGACTTTTATAAAGAAATACACCTAGCCAAAGATTAATACTATATATATATATATATATATATATATATATATTAAAGAATAAGATATAAAATTTATACTTACTCTATCTATTCTTTTTTCACATTCATTTTACTATTTTTAATATTAAATTTATATTAAAAAATCAGACATAATAATATAAATTTATGTCAAACTTCTATGGCATAGCGGAAAAGAAAGAAAGAGTATATATCTTGAGTCCTTTTTTAACTCATGCGTCTGAGAATGAAGAACAATATGGTTCGATATTTGATGTTTATTCCGGGTTGAATCTGATCAATACGTTGACACGAACCAATCCATTGAATGCTTCCTCCCTGCTATATGTCTTATTGTGTGTGTATATATTTCTATTAATATAAATATGCCCCGTAGAGTAAGTCATCATGTATTTTTATAACATTACATTATTAGCCGCCGCCCAAGTCGATCCCAGCACCTCCCGGTAACTGTGACCCACCAGTAATCAGCCACTGAGAAGTCTAATCTCTCTCGAAGATAGAAGTTACTACATCTACTTGTGTACCCACATTAGCTGGAAATCAATCCGTAATTTTTCAACAATTTTAATTCTTGTGTCTCAATATTATTATTAGAAAAAATTTTCACACAACAAGAAAATCAAAAAGATGTTAGAGATTATTTTTAAAAAATAACATAAGAGTCAATTAACCGACTGATTTGTATATGATATAATATGTAATATCAAATACATCCAGCGTGATACAGCTTTTTTTTATTAGAATAATTAGGTTAGCAACAACAATGTTAATAAATCTTATTAATTAATTCTATAAGAAGAATCCTAAATATCTCTTATTAGGGGTAAATGAAGGCCCCATTTTGGTTGGGAGTTCGGAATCATGGGAATTGAATCATGGACCGGGCAGTGAGCGTAAGCGGGAACGGCTTGAGCGGAACACACGAGGGAGCTTTCGACGAGGATTACAAACGGAGCAATCAAGTAAAGGAGCAGCGGATGATGATATTCCTACCACCGCTAATCAATCGATGCTTCAGAAGAGGTACACCGTACACATGGGAAGAGGGGCGGAGGCGTACAATTTCTAAATGAGGGCGTGGGCTAATCAGCGACCAAATTTAAGCAAGGACCGGGGCGAAAGGGACCCCGGGCTACAGTATATACACACCGCGTTGGTGCTCCGTGGGCTTGATCAAATAATGCCCACTCCCTTCCCTCCTCCAATCTCCCGTGCCACCTCTCACAAACTACCGGATAGAAATTATTAATTAATTATAATAATTAATTAATTAAGCCCGTAGATAGAAAATAACACCAGAGCACGCGAAATTAATCCCTCCCTAATCCCTCCCCCTCCATTAATTAATCCAATTCTTTCCTTCTTCTTCTTCTTCTTCTTCTTCTCTCTATCCTTGCGGCCGGCATGGGCGGCGCAGGCCGATCTCTCCTCCGCCGCCTCCCCGCCGCTCTTTTCCTCCTCCTCCTGCTCCTGCTCCTCCCCCCCACGGCCCACTCGCAGAGCACGCCCAGGGAGAACATCACGTTCAGCTTCTCCTCCTTCGACGACTCGTTCCGATCGACGAATCTGACGGTGAACAATCCATCGAGCATCTCTCAGGGCGCGCTTCAGATCACCCCGGACTCCCACAACCAGCCCTCCTACCTGGTCAACAAGTCCGGCCGCGTCCTCTACAGCCAACCCTTCACGCTCTGGGAATACTCCTCCACCAACAGCAGCAGCAACAGCAACAGCAGCAGCAGCAGCAGCGACGGCAAGTACGTGGCCTCCTTCTCCACCTCCTTCAGCATCAACATTTACCACATACCCAACGTCACCCCGGGCGAGGGCATCGCCTTCCTGATCGCCCCCTCCGCCGACCCCCCTCCGCCGGGAAGCGACGGCGGCTACCTCGGGCTCACCAACGCCACCCTCGACGGCGACGCCTCCAACCACTTCGTGGCCGTGGAGCTCGACACCGTGAAGCAGCCCTACGACCCGGACGACAACCACGTGGGCCTCGACGTCAACAGCGTAGTCTCCGTCGCCAACGCCTCCCTCACCCCCTTCGACATCCAGATCGCCGCCAACGCCACCAACTACACCCTTTGGATCGACTACGACGGCGGCGAGCGCCGCATCAGGGTCTACATGGCGGTGCAGGGCCGCCCCCAGCCCCCCTCCCCGGTGCTCGACGCGCCGCTCGACCTGGGCCAGCTTGTGCTCCAGAAATCCTACTTCGGCTTCTCGGGGTCGACGGGCTCGGACTACGAGCTCAACTGCGTGCTGGCGTGGAACATGACGGTGGAGAAGCTCGGCGAGGAGAAGCGGCTGCCCAGGTGGGCGCTGGGCCTGGCCGTCGGACTGCCCTGCGCGGGCGCGGCCCTCCTGCTGGGCCTCATCGCGGGGCTCTACTACGTGAGGAGGCGGAGGGTCGGGGACGACCCCAGCATGCTCGCGGGGGCTCTGCTGAGGAGCCTGCCGGGGACGCCGCGGGAGTTCGAGTACAAGGAGCTGAAGAAGGCGACGAACAACTTCGACGAGAAGATGAAGCTGGGGCAGGGGGGGTTCGGGACCGTCTACAAGGGCGTGCTCGTTGGGGCCGGGGACAACGGCGAGACCATTGAGGTGGCCGTGAAGAAGTTCGTCAGGGCCAACACCAAGGGCCAGGAGGAGTTCCTCGCCGAGCTCACCATCATTAATCGCCTCCGCCACAGGCACCTCGTCCGCCTCGTCGGTAATTATTAATTAAACTCTCTTTCTTTATTTGCTCTTCTCCTCCTCCTTACTAATTAAATTATTCTGATCCCATTATTTACTATTAAATTTTTTTTAATTTTTTTTTTTCATATTGATTTTTATTCTCTATAAATTTTAAATCTATATATATATATATATTCGGTTATCTCAAAAGAGGATGGATGTTTTTATTAATAAAAAAAAAAATCCCTGCTCGTGAAGTTTTCCACCTTATTAGATCCACTAGCTCTGATCCGATTTTCACCCGTTAGATCATACTATTTAACCAACCACCCACTTAATTCTAGACCGGTATGATAGGCTTGCATCATCTTAACCGTACATCTCTCAATCCAACTATTAAAACTATCCATGCCACGATCAAATAGTATATTAATAAAGATAAGTGCATGCTGCTATATATATATATATATATATATATATATATATATATATATATATATATATATATATATATATATATATATATTAGTTTTATTAAATTTTTTCTCATTTTTCATTATATATATATATATATATATATATATATATATATATATATATATTCGGTGGTATCTCAAAAGAGGATGGATGGTTTTTTTTTTTTTAAAAAAAAATCCCTGCTCGTGGGGCACATGTGAATGGCATATGTGGACGTTCAAAACCTTATGATACGATGGCTCGCACTAGCTCTGATCCGCCTTTTTTTTTTCATGTGGGTCTACAGCTTTCTTTACGTACAAAATCATCAAAATTTACGCAGTCACCTTTTTAGTTTCATTTATATTCTAGACCGGTATGATAGGCTTGCAGGTAGTATTGCGTCTCAAAGTAATTTCCCAATGAGTTAAATATATCCATGCCACGCTATTCAAATAGTATATGATTAAAGAGTAGTGCATGCTGCTTGTATATTAAAAATATAGTTATGAATTTTATATTTTTTTATTTATAAAATTATTCTTTTATATTAGTTTTATCCTACTTTTATTTTTCAATGCTAATTAAAAATCTAGAAGAACTGTCGTGATTATAAATGAGATGGATCGAATGAAAGATTGACACTCGACTTTGAGTGTAGAAATAGCATTTATCTTGATTAAATCCCGATCGAGGCATATGAATTAACCATGAAATTTAACTCATTTATTCGCGTTTAATTTCTCCCGTTATTTATTTTTATATATGCTGGCTTGTTTAATTTTGATATAATTAAGTGTCTCACATCCACGTTACTTGCTAAGTAGAAATCACTTTGCGCTTTGTACTAGTAAATGTTGAAGAGCCTGTCCACATTGGAACTATGCAACCAAAAGCCAAACTGATATAGAATATTATTTAAGCATTTATTTATATATTATTCCTAGGTATACGTGACACTCATTCAATAGCTATTCGGATCGAAGACTTGAAATGGTCTATTAGGAAAATCTTAAACTAATCGCCTCAGCTGATCTTCGTATATGAATAAATCATATTATATACACGACATTACTCTGGAACGAAGGAATTTCATTAATTTTATAGCCTACGTACAGTGCCTTGAAATGTGTCACTAGTATATATTTATAAAACAATACATATATACGTAATCGATATAGAATCGCACGAATAAAACAAAACCAAAAAAAAAAGGTATAAACTTATTCAATCGGTCATAGTCATTCAACAACGGTGGCCCTGCCGTAAATTAGCAAATCACACGTAGTGAAAGGTAGTTCGGGGGCGTTCTTTATTTTTGCCTTCGATTTCGTTTCGTCACCTTTTTTTTTTTTTTTTGGGTTCCTCGTGTACGTCTTTGTTGCCTCAATTTTATAGCTAAGTTCATGTCCTTATTGTATAAAACAGTAACATGTTATTTCTTTTTTAAAAAAAGAAGAAGAAGAAAGGTATAACCTTTAATTACAACCGAAAGTAATTAACATTTAATTTGGCGCAAGATCGATAAATATAATTCACGAAGTTAATTTAAGCGGGTGAATTAATTGGTACGTGTGACATGCATGCGTGCAGGTTGGTGCCACCAGAATGGTGAGCTACTGCTGGTGTACGACTACATGCCGGAGGGGAGCCTGGACCAGCACTTATTCGGCGGGCCGGAGAAGCCGCTGCTCAGCTGGGCCCGCCGCTACAACGTCCTGAGCGGCGTGGCGTCGGCGCTGCACTACCTCCACAACGAGTACGACCAGCGCGTCGTCCACCGCGACCTCAAGGCATCCAACGTCATGCTCGACCGCGACTTCAACGCCCGCCTCGGGGACTTCGGCCTCGCCCGCGCCCTCGACGTCGACCGCACCTCATACGCTGATCTCGAGCTCGACGGCGTCCCCGGCACGCTCGGGTACATCGCCCCCGAGTGCTTCCACACCGGAAAGGCCACCCGGGAGTCCGACGTCTACGGCTTCGGCGCCGTCATCTTAGAGGTCGTCAGCGGCCTCCGACCGCGATGCGAAGTCGCAGGCTTCCATTACCTCGTCGACTGGGTGTGGAAGCTGTACCGCGAGGGCCGAATTCTCGAGGCAGTGGACGGGAGGCTTGCCGAGGACTTTGTCGGGGCCGACGCCGAGCGGCTGCTCCTTCTCGGGCTCGCCTGCAGCCACCCGATCCCCGGGGAGCGGCCGAAGACGCAGGACATCGTGCAGATCCTTCTGCGCTCCATGCAGCCGCCGGCGGTCCCGCCGTTCAAGCCGGCGTTCGTGTGGCCGAGTGCAGTTCCGGACGGCGATGGGGAGACGACGACCACCGCCACCACCACGGCGGCGGGCGGCTTGACTGGCTCGTCGTCGTACTACGCCTCTTCAGCTGGCTGGACCAGCAACTACGCCAGCAGAGATGGGCACGTGTCCGAGGATGACGTGTCCATGGTGTGACGGGTTGGCAATGTCAACGGCCTCAATTTGAAAAGTCAGACTACTTCTGGAAGCGGAGGGAAATGTAAATAGCCAGCTGGGCGGTCCTTCATTAATTAACTTTCTTTTTTTTTTCTTTTTTTTGGTTAATTTTTTTTCGTTTTTCCCCCTTTATCTTGGAAAGGGCGCCCTATTAGGGAGCTAGCCTTTTGTTCGTTTTCCTTTCTTTCCATTTTCATTGTGTGGTTGATCCGTTGATGTATGATTCCTTATACTGTGTAGGTGCCTTATCTGTACGTAATTTTAGTGATCGACGCTTTTTTTTTTTTTTTGTTGCAAAAGGATCGATGTAAATTACACCCATGCATGCAGTACTGTTTATGGTTTAATAGGCTGTACATATAAATGGTATCTGTATATATGTGGTGTTTCATTCATGCATGGTTTATTATTTTGTTCCATATATTTTGGACGCCAAAAATATGATGGGTACGTACGTGGTTGATGATTGCACTAATTAATAACTATTATAGGCTACCTTCATATAAATAGTAATTCTGAGCAGCCTAGCTAGCTTGCAATTATAGGCTGTAGGCATCTAAAATTATTAATTAGCCTTCGTATGTATTAGGTACGAAGACGGAGAGCGCAGGAGAGGTCAATTAAGCACGTGGAGCTTGCTGGCCTTTCAAAGATTAAACGACAAATTTGAACGACGAAAACACAAATAGAAAATGAAGAATATATATATATACATATCTATATATCACAAATCACAAATAAAGTATCATTATAGCTGGGTCATAGGTGTTGTGTAAATTAGAGAAAGAGACGCACAGTACGTGTGAGTGCCCACCATCAATGAATCGTCAATAGGACCAGCATATATAGCATTTCCCTGCATTTGAACACAGCCGAGGAATAAGGCAAAGTGGAAGCTTCATTAAATGAAGAACGGAAAGGGTTGGCAGCGTCGATTGAACATTAAATTAAATATATCGCCCAGATTGGAATATGCATGACAGCTACTATTTATCGCATGTCCCTTGCCTACTTTGTTCCATTTCATCTCCATATTCCCTTCGAAATTTACAGTCAGAATGTTTAATTAGTCTTATATATGTACCCTCTAAATTAATTAAATGGGCCATATATATAAAAAAATATATATATATATATATATATATATAGAGAGAGAGAGAGATTTAATACTATTAATAAATTTATTTAGTAAGTTTTCTACCCTCAATTAAAAGATGTCTTAATTAGGATGATGTGGGCAGGGTTGAGTGGGTGGTTGGTTGAATAGTATAATCTAACGGATAAAATTAATCAAAGGGGTTAATATAGAAAAACCATTAATATATATATATATATATATATATATATATATATATATATATATATATATATATATATATAGAGAGAGAGAGAGAGAGAGGGGGTTAGCATGCTATTTATTTTATTTATTAGGACAAATAAATTTAGCTACGACAATAAGGTAATATATATATATATATATATATATATATATATATATATATATATATATATATATATATATATATATATATGACTTTCAGCACAACAAAACTTAAAAACAAAATAAATATATAGACAAGGCAAAAACTACTATTATTATATATATATATATATATATATATATATATATATATATATATATATATATATATATATATATATATGAAGTTTGATAGCATGTAAATTAATAGTAGCTACAATTTGCTGTTAGGTAGTTGTACGGATATAAATCTATAAAAATCTAAAGAAAATAATAATAATAATAAATAAATAATATTTATTATCGCTAGCATTGATATACGATAGAGAGCATATCTCCGAGGGATCAAATTAAATGCTTGCAATTTTTTATAAGATGGAATTAATATTATAATTATAATTGGTGTAATTAAATTGTTTTCGCCTGACGCAAATAGCGTGGGTTCTGAGCGGATCTGTATACTAAAATAGATAATGTTGTCCCTATATATATAGCTACAGGTTGCAATAAATAATTAAGGGTTAGGACTTTGGGCGGCTTCACGTACTCTCTCCCGGCGTGAATGCTAGCTTTTTTTATATTAATTTTGAATCTCGAACTCCAGCTGTAATGAATACAGAGAAAATCGTCGATCGTACGTACGTAGCTTAACATAATGCTACGTTTACTTTAAAATTTTTGCCATGTTTCACTCAGTACTCAGTAGTTTGTGAATTTCTTTTTTAACAATAGAATTAATGAATTAAAATTAATTATAACAATTCAAAATATGAAATTCTGTTATATTGCAATAAATAAACTATTATAAAAGTTTTTAAGTGGGGAAAGAACTATTTTAGTCAATAATCTTGAAGGTGGAAGGCAAGTTCCTTTATTCAATAAGCTTTGTTACTTAGAAGTTGGGCCACTAATTACACTATGTTAGTATAGAGAAAAGGAGGGAAAAAGAGTTTGATGAGAAAATAATTTATTTTTGTTTGTTGGATAGAAATTTGAAGAGAGAAAAGAAACGAAGTGGAGTAAAACGTAGAGAAGATAAATTTCTATAACAATTATTTTTTTCTCTCTCCAAAAGTGAAGAGAGAGAGAGAAACTTTGTTTTTGTTTTTTTTTCGCTTAATCTAACAAATAGGAGAGAATTATTTTTTTTTCCTTTTTTCTATTTTAATTTTCTCTTGTATTCTCTCTATCTAAACAAACCGTTAATTTTAAGAGAATGAACAAGCATGCTTTGAAACTCTATAGTTGATTAATCTTGTACTTCCGTGAAAGTTAATTTCATGCCCACGTACGTACTATGATACAGAAAGCGAATGTGAAATTGTGAATTGTAAAGGGAGAAATTAAATAAAACCCCTAATTAACACAATGATCCGTGATCACGTGCACATGGGATCTCCAGGTCGAGCCGTCCAGGCTGAAATCAAGCAGCGATGGTCAAACCCGTTCACGTGGTGTGGGGCTCAGAGAGCACATGCTGCTTCCATGAAGCTTCGTAAGTTGGTTTGTGTCAAAAAATTCTCAATTCCTAAAATAATAATTATACTATATATATACATACTAGTCCCTTTCTAATATCTTTTCTCTTTCTCGTTAGATGGACCACGAAATGATATTATTAACAAAGTTATTTTTATCGTACATAGAATATAAGTTTTGAATAATTAATATTCACCGGATTCAATATGTACGTCCATATATATGGAAAAGCGATTTTCGTGGGTGTTTCTCGCGCGCGCGCTATCAACATAAGATCTGACTTTTGTCAATTATAAGTACAGGACTACTATTCTACAAACTCGAGAAGACAACAAGTTAACGAAGCAACCTCATTCGCCACGAAGCTTCATACGATTCCGATTTCCAAATCTCATGCATAGTCCAGCAGCAAACTAAACCGGCATTACTACTTTTCACCATTTGATCATGTCAGCAAATATATAGCAAATGAACTTCATCGTACGTGCGTCTCCTCTATCCGTTGCACCTACCTGGAACGACCTGGAAAGTAGCGCGCGCGGTTTCCTGAGATTATTAAAACAATATTTGGTAATATTATATTGCTATTTGAAGATATTAATTATGTCCTGCGAGTGGAAAAAATCAACACCGAAAATATCAAAATTCTGATACGGAACTTGTATTATATATAGTACTCCGCATAACAATTAATCCTTGATAATAATTAGGATGATTTAGTGCTCTAATTAAGTTACCAACAAAAGAGAAGAAACAAAAAGAAAATAAAAGGTGAACATTAGGAAGGAGCAGTCAATGCTGACAAATTAGAACTGATCATGTGAACGATATTAATTTATGAGCAGACCGCAGCGTAGCATATATGGACCCATATATATATTGCACTCAAAAATCATGGAAATCAAAGTGTCTTCGCTGTCTCAACAAAAGGGGAAATTGTGAAGTGACTTTTTGATTTGGTTTGTCTCTGAAATCGTGGGGGCCGGGAATGATCTTACGGCAAGAACGGTGATCATATATGCCACAGTTCCCATCCCTGATGGACTCGCATTATTATTATAATTAAGGTACAACATGTAGCGCTGATGCTGGGTCTGATGGTGGTGCTACTAAACACTGAACAATGAACAATGAACAATGAACAATGAACAATGAAGAGAGTGTTCTTTTTGTCGGTTCCCATTAAGAACGGGCTTTACTGTTGCTCTCTTGAATACAGGCCCAGCACAGAAGCCTAGAGCGCACTAGTACGAGGCCCCAGTGCGTAAAATCGTTAGCCCATGATTCCACAATAACAGGTTCTCGGAAAGGGCCCAAGGGAAGCCGACAGTGTGCTTCGGACAAAAAAAATAAAGGACCACAGCCCACCAAAGTCTGCACGATGAGCGACGGCCCAAATAAATAAAATAAAGGCCCGCGGAATACTCTCCTCGTGAATCCAAGCTAGGCCCGTTAAAAGGAGCAACGGCCCAAAGAAGGGGGCAACTTTGAAAAACAGCGTGTGATTTTATTATTTATTATTTTTGATTTTATTTTTTAATTATTATTTATTATTTTCTCAACAGCATTTTGAGAAAACTCTCTCTTCTGGGCCCAAAATCAAATCAAGAAGAAAGTGTGGCAGCATCTTTTGACTGCGGCAACTATATATATAACAGAGGCTTAAAAATGCTGCATAGCTGGACGGAGAGGGTTCCGGAATCTTAAGATGGTATATGGTGGGAAAGTGGAGCAGGCAGTAATGCAGTATCCGGGGAAAGCTTAATTCTGAGGTTTTGGTGGGTACCTTTCTTAATTTCCGCTCCTTACTATTTATACTTAAGAGTAGCCAATTAATAATGGTATGGTATGATACGTTCGTCTTTTCCACATGCCATGCTTCGCAAAAAAGGGCGCGCACTGATACTGATGTTGTTGCGAATATATTGAAGGCAATGTATACTTTGGATCCCCTGCCAAATCTTATCTATGGTTTGCTTATGCTTTTGTACTCGCACGGTATCTTGGATTGCATATACAAATCAACGGAAAAATCTTTGTACTGCATGTTTCAATGTTTTAATAATCAACGTATTTTGGCGGCAAGTTAAGGAATAGTACTACATATATGTAAGTCCCCAATTGATGGAAAATGCGGAACAGATCCGAAAATAGCTAGTCGTTTAAGTAGCGAATATATTGAAGGCAATGTATACTTTGGATCCCCTGCCAAATCTTATCTATGGTTTGCTTATGCTTTTGTACTCGCACGGTATCTTGGATTGCATATACAAATCAACGGAAAAATCTTTGTACTGCATGTTTCAATGTTTTAATAATCAACGTATTTTGGCGGCAAGTTAAGGAATAGTACTACATATATGTAAGTCCCCAATTGATGGAAAATGCGGAACAGATCCGAAAATAGCTAGTCATTTAAGTAGCGACACTAGCATTTACTCTTTGGCAGAGGTTGTAGATTTTGATGAAGCTTAATGCGGTAAGATCTAGTAATTAATGATGAAAGGAATATTTGGCTTTTGCAGAAGAAAAAAGAAAGAACAAGAGAATGAAGAGACCAATTTTATTGACATTGACACACCACCAACCATCTCGTCCAATGAGAACAACATTGCAATTCAGTGGCCTCGTGTTCTTCCACGTCAACTTCAACGCCTGGACCTCTTTCCAACAAAAGAAAATTAACGACAATTTCTGATAAGGAACTCGCGTAACTCTTTTGAGTTCCTTATTATCATATACATTCGATGGTAGTCTATGGATTCACATTGGAACTCATGCATCTGAAGCACCGGTGGTCCAAATGATCCAGCCAAGGTACACCAGTGTCGCCTCTGTACAAGTATGCCTGCTTAGCTAGAATTGTTAACTCACCGACATCCCACCACGACAGCGAGCTAGACCCACATCATCATCATCCTTTCTATTGTATTAAAATTCTAATCCGACGGACCCATCTCTAGAGCAAGTGGCAAAAGGTTTCGTGGTTGGTATCCGAGACCCAAATTCAAATCCTACTTGATTCATATTTTCATCTAAATTTATTTCTAAATAAAATAAACGAAACGGATAGCATGCTATCTATCATTCTATCTCTCTCAAAAAAAAAAAAAAAAAAAATCTAATCCGGCTACCTAATTGACGACGGTGAATCCTCTATTATCTCACTGTGGGGTTCCCCATCCTTTTGCATATTTTTCCTTGCCGCCCTTGGGCAGTCCACTGTTACCAGCAGTGCGTTGAAGCGTGGTTTACACCTCAATAAAATTTGCAAGATGCAAATCACTCAAAAGTCGTTCAATCTTCTTTGGCCCGATTGATCATCTAGAACAAATTAAAGCAGGTTTTGGACCTTTTTTTTTTTTTTTTTTTTTTTTTTTTTTTCTTTGGCCGGTAAAAAGCATAGCAAGCTCACCCGGCTTCTTTCATTAAGCGGGTTTGACTCTAATTAATATATTGTCGATTACAAATGGGAGTGGTAGTTAGGAGTCACACCGCTTCAAGGGATGGGAATTTGCATTTTTCCTCTTGGAAACTTCAAAGGTTGAGAACTTGCATTTTGTCTCTCTTTGATCGAGAGACTAGGGCCGGTCTCCTTCAAATATCAAGCTTGATCATATATGGGAGTTTTCATTTGTGGATCACGCCTCTAATAAAATATGAGATGCACTAATATATATATATCTTTTTTAAGAAAATGAAAGTTCTAAAATTTAAATTTGTATTGAGATTTATTTAACGCTAGATGCACTAATATATCTTTTTAAGAAAATGAAAGTTCTAAAATTTAAATTTGTATTGAGATTTATCTAACATATAACATAGAATTAGGATAAAAGCATATAAAGATATATTTTTACGTTTTTCGGTGGGACAGTAGCCAACTAATCACAATATAGGGAACATAAAATTACGTACGAAAATAAACATGATATTTTTCTATCATACTTTCTTATCGCATGTAATACAATCTTCCCGTAATTTAAAATAAAGCACCGACGGCAATAAATTTTATTTCTTTATACGTTTTGATTCACCGATCAATTGATCAACTGGTTAGCCAAACAGCCCAACAATAGCTGTCAGATCTATTAGATTTATTAGCAATGCAATGTATTTTTTTTTTTTTGAGAGAGAGAGAGAGATAGGTAGCATGCACTCTACCCGCTTCGTTTATTTTATTTAAAAATAAATTTAGCTAGAAATATGAATCGACTATGATTCAAATTAGAGTCTCAGATACCAACCGCCAAGCCGTTTGGCATTTGTCTTAGGGACAGTCGGTTATTAGCAATGCAATGTTGACTCGTCTCAATTGAGGAATTACCACAATGATTCGAAAAATTAAATGCTATAGATGATGCGCCTCTTTTCTATATGCTTATTTTATAAATGAAGAAATGTTAAGTTTACAATCCTTAATCCAAATTACAGCCAGCCTTTTTAAAATTTACATTTACTGCAAGATTTTAGCCTTAAAAAAAATAATAATGAAATAAAAAACAAAAATAGACGATCAAATGATGATGGAGCTGCAAAATTACAATTTTCAACATTTCTCCGTCTCGTGGTCACATTAGGTAGTTATCTGTAATTATCCCGTAATTAACGCAACGTGTCATTCGTCGTACCCGTTTACCGTTGGTGGTGCAGAGAAGAGCCCAGACATGTGGCCTGATTCTTGATCAAAATTACACGAGTGCCACTCGCCTGCGACAATATTTTGGTCCCCGCGTTTACATCTCGGTTTGCAAAGTGCCGTTGCGAATTCTATTACTATTTCTTTTTTGTATTTTACCTCCCATTTTGTTTTTTATTTACTTTTTTCTTCTCCAATTTTTAAGTGCCATAAATTCATCAAAAAAATAAGGATAAATTTCTTCAATACCCTTCTAAATAGCTCTAATTTCATGAATATCTTTTAAATTTTAAAATTTTTCATATTTACCCTCCAAACGTATGAAAAGTTTCAAAAAATATCCTCACAATTAGCATTCCATCGTGTTCAGATATAAAAGCTTCAACATATACCAACTTTACTCCTTATTACCACAACCTCACAAAATATATAGAGAACCCCTCAATTAATTACAACCCATTGTCAAATACATAGCCCCTAAATTTAAATTTTTGATTAAAGTCTTCTTAAGTTTTGTTTTCTTAAAATTGAATAATTTTGTTATTATTAAATTAGAGATTAATCTAATCCATTAATGATTCAATTAATTTAATAATTTCACAAACTTCATGGTACATAAAACTAAAAAAGTTTAATAGGATATAAAAATCGCAATGTGGAGGGAGTCCATATGTATAATATATCCTAAAAAAATTAAAAGTTAAGTGAAGTTTCTATTGAAAATCAAATAAATAATAAAACTTCAAAGATTTACTTAAATGGCCTATAGTTGAATAGTTTTAGTATAAATATTGATAAATAATAGTGAATAAAGTTTGATTTTTAAATAAATAGTGAAAAAAAATTAACGATAAAATAGTAATTTCATATCCTGAAGTAAAGTAAAGTAAAGAATATGCTAAGTTGAAGCTAACAGGAAGGACATGTATGAAAGAAACAAATATATGATCAGTTACTATTATAGTTACAAACTATGGTGGAACTTGTATATAATATTCCAACGTACCTAACTTTGTGAGGGTATAAACAAAATTAATTCACCAAACAAATATATGATCAGTTACTATTATAATTACAAACTACGGTGGAACTTGTATATAATATTCCAACGCACCTAACTTTGAAAGACAATAGTTAACCGTTGTAGTTTTACGTAAGAAAATATAAAAAGATTCAGACGATCTGATCTAGTATAGTTTTGGCTCATGCTAGAGCCAGCCTTGCCAAAGGAGGGACTGTGCACGCATGACCAGCAAATAAGGACGTGGCCAGAGTTGGGCCACATCTTGCCGCTCTGATTGTCCGGCATATAATTTTAGTTTGTTTTATTTTTCATATATAAATTTAAGTTATTTAAAATGTGAATCATGTTGAATTTAAAAAATTAAAATTTAATTGCTAAATAAATAGCAACATTTACTTTAAAAGGTACAATTAGAAATGTAAAAAATTAAAATTAAATAAAAACAATGAAAGAGATTGATCAGTAATTTATTTTCGGCAGGGACCAGCACAGTACGACGGAGTCCGGTTTATACAAAGGGACCGTGCCCAGACGCGGTAGCTAGGCCCGGAATGAGGCCTGGCGCGGATCCGGAGTTGTACAATTTATCGAAGTTAATAACAATCAATGGTATTCAATGGTTGCTCGATCACATGGTCGATGTCGTGCATTGCTCCTATATATGTTAGTAAATGAGTTGAACTCGACCATAATAAATGGATGGGAAAGTGAGTTCGGTCAATTTACATGAAAGAATAGTTCAATTCCTTTATTATTCACGTAATTTATGCCCACCAATTAAGGAAACGCAATCATTTAGGCATAATTGCGAAATCCGGTCCTAAGATGGTGATGTGTTCGAGAAGACTCATCCCCAGTCTTTGTGCGATCCGCTAGTCCTTGCTTCGCGGGCACTTCTTCGCGCTCGTTGGTGGGCGGGTTAAAAATCAGGCTTTGCTTTGCCTTTTCTCTTTACTCGAGCACAGTGAGGATCTTTTTGTCTTGCTACCGGTCCTAATTGTTTACTAAACCCTAAACCCTAGTGTTAGGGTTTTAATATTTTTATAATATATGAAAGAGCAGCATGATTAATTTTTTAACAAATTACAGTGCACTTTAATCAGGATGCGCACTTGGGGTGGGGGGGGAACAGGCGCTTTTTCACAAGAGAAGGAATGGAAAAGCGCAGCGACGAAACGTCCCCTGCTTTTGATAGCATGATGACTGGTGTGCTGTGCGGGCTACAGGTGTAAGCCTCGGAGGAGGATGAGTGACGGAGCAAACTCAGCAGCAATGTGAGAGAGGAAACGGGGGAGGTGAAGCGTTACCACGGACGCTGCTCCATACTCTTATCTGTTCCGTAATTATCCGGTCGTAATAACTCGATCGTCATTCGTCACCCCCGGCCCCAGCCCCAGTATTGCTATTCCCTCATCACTGGATTAAACCAGAGGTATTCGTTTTCTCTCTCATTCTCTCATTTTCTCTCTCTAGACGCCCCCTCTCCTCTTCTCGACAACCACCACATCACGGTAATCTGTAGTACCTAGTACCCACAAAACCATCTAATATTTTTTAGGAGCAGGTAATCATCAATCTGAAAGGAATTGGGAATTAAGGAGGAGAAGAAGAAGAAGAAGAAGAAGAAGAGCATGAAACCCCCCAGTGTGAGAAAAGATGGCGGTGGCGGTGGCGGTGGTGGCGGAGGGGGATCGGCTCCTATCATGGCCGTGTCCTGCTTTGATTTGAAGCCCTTCATCGCCACCCTCGCCGTGCTAACCTTGGTGATGGCCCTCTGGCAACTTCAGCCCTACGAGTCCTTCCTCTCCTCTCGCTACTCCTCCCCGTCTTGTCCCCTCCCAAGCACCAATCTTTCTACCGCCAACTCCACCACCCATCTCCCAAGCCAGAAGCTTTCTTCTTCCTCCTCCTCCTCCTCCTCCTTTTCCCCTTCTAATTCCACCGCCACCACAACCCCAGCAACCCCAACGCCAACCCAACAACTCCCGCAGCACACGCTCTCTCTTTCCCTCCCCTATCCTCCGTTTCCCCCACTCCCAACTCCACTACAACAGCAGCAGCAGCAACAACAACTAGTGCAGCAGCGAGACCAGCCATCGCGTCAGACCCCAACAAACGCTTTTTCCGGCCCTACGGGAGCGCGGCGGCGCTGTTCGTGCAGATGGGCGCCTACCGCGGCGGCCCGCGGACCTTCGCCGTCGTGGGCCTCGCCTCCAAGCCCGCCCACGTCTTCGGCAGCCCCTACTTCAAATGCGAGTGGATCCCCAACCCCGACCCGGCCGACCCGTCCCCTCCTCCCCCTCCCGTCCGCACCAAGGCCTACAAGATCCTCCCCGACTGGGGCTACGGCCGCGTCTACACCGTCGTCGTCGTCAACTGCACCTTCCCCTCCAACCCCAACGCCCGCAACAGCGGGGGGAAGCTCCTCCTCCACGCCTACTACTCCACCTCCTCCCGGAGGTACGAAAAGTTCCTAGCTCTGGAAGAAGCCCCCGGGGCTTACGACGAGGCCCGCTTCAGCCCTCCCTTCAAGTACGAGTATCTGTACTGCGGCTCCTCTCTCTACGGCAGCTTGAGCGCCAGCAGGGTGAGGGAGTGGATGGCCTACCACGCCCACTTCTTCGGCCCCAACTCCCACTTCGTCTTCCACGACGCCGGCGGGGTCGACCCGGCGGTGCGGGCGGTGCTGGAGCCCTGGGTGAAGGCCGGGTGGGCGACGGTCGAGGACATACGGGCGCAGGCGGAGTACGACGGCTATTACTACAATCAGTTCCTCGTGGTCAATGACTGCTTGCATCGGTATCGGCACGCCGCAAATTGGACCTTCTTCTTTGATGTGGACGAGTATCTCTACCTGCCGAACGGTCAGACGCTTCAGTCGGTCTTGGGAAAGCTATCGCATTATACGCAGTTCACCATCGAGCAGAATCCCATGTCGAGCAAGCTCTGCGCGATGGACACCAAGAAGGACTACCACAGGTGAGATAACTCTCTCTTTAACCAATTAGTTAAAGGTTGTTTCTTTGTTTAATTAACAGGACTGGTTATAGCTAGGATTACTAGCTGGCGATTTTATATGGCGTCAACAGAGAGATGATCGATACACAGTGCCGTATCTCAATTTGAGATCCTTAAGACAAATTTTTTTTTTTTTTTTTCCTTTTTTCCCCAACTGCCAACATTCCGAAATTTCCGACAATTGCGTGCTGAAAGAAAGAGAGAAAGAGAGCTAAAGCATTTTTTGGTAAAATCTGCATTGCATTTCTTTCGCGTTCATATCCTTTTTCATCTTCGACCGGCATTTGGTTTTCTGAACATTAATTCTAGAGCAATCAACTATCGAGATTACAATCAATTTCCGAGTAATATTTATATACCAAGTTGTAGCGGGCAGAGTTCTGCGTTTAAAGTTTTGTGCCATCTGTTCTATCTGTTCTTTGTGGAGTCACAAATATTCTTTGTGGCGTGGTTGGTGTAGTCTCCCTAGTACATTTTCATGGTTGTCTATTGTAATTTTTTATCTGAAACATGAAGGGTTGGCGTAACATTTGATATGTCGAGTTCTGTTAGTTTGGTTTTGTGCAAGAAAAAGTGATATAAATTTGTATTTGATTCCGCAAGTAGCAAAAAAGAAAATGTGCACGCGAAATGAAAAGGTACATATGATGAAGTTTCGAGGGAGTCGATTCAGTTCTAGTATTCTAGACCAATCCAAATGTTCGGTTGTAGTTGTGTCTGGCAACCATTTTGTAATTTCTTTTTTGTTGAGTCGTGCAACTTATGATAGAGATTTGGCAAGTACTGTGAATTTGACCGCAAAGTACTAGAACCTCCACAAAAATTAGTAAAATGAGCCTTCTTTGATCCAATTATTCTGTATTAGCTAGGCAAAGCATATTTTCAATCCAACTATATATATGTCCATAGCAACTTTCTCTGATTTTGATGCAGAAGTGGGTTTATGCGTATATATTTCTGTCTGCTAGAGCCAGCTTTGGATGATAGACTGACTACGTAAAGAGATATGTTGTTAGCTATAAAGAGAAGGGATTGTTCCGCTCAGCTGCTAGAGCTATCACTTAGATATAGATAAGCTGGTTCCTTAATTTTTCAATCGGGATCTTAATTAAAGTTGTCTCTTATGTTTGGATATACAGGGAATGGGGGTTTGAGAAGCTGGTCTTCCGTAATTCTATCACCGGAGTACGCCGAGATCGTAAGTACGCAATCCAGGCCCGGAATGCGTATGCCACGGGCGTCCACATGTCGCAGAATGTATATGGGAGGACCACCCACAGGACCGAAAGCTTAATCAGATACTATCACTATCACAACTCCATCAACATCTTAGGCGAGCCCTGCCGAGAATTTGTGCCGATACCGCCCAGCGGTAATAAGACTTGGTTCGAGGGGATGCCTTACGTCTATGATGATAGTATGAAGCGCGTCGCAGATAAGATCAAGCTATTCGAGAAGAAAATTATCGGATCAACTGAGACATAGTAACTGCTCCGTAGCGTTATGGACATATCGATTCAACATTCTTTTGGGGGTGGTTTGAAGTATTGAAACTTACCTTCCCTGGTGATTATTATTACAAGGGAGCTAGCAGGAAGATGGACGACCCCACTTGTGTAAAGGTAAAGGCAAAGGCAAAGGCAAAGGCAAAGGTAAAGGTAAAGGTGTGGGTGTTCTCACACTCTACAGTACTCTACAGTTCTATCTAGACATGTGATTTCTGTGATCACTCTCCAGGTTTAATTATTTGGATATGTTTTTCCTGCATTTTTTTTGTTCTTTCCTTCATACCTTCCTTTGATCTTAATTCTCTCATCTCTATAAATTTATTACAAATGAAATACTTTGTTGGCTCGAGCAGATTCTTCTTTTATTATACTGTGGTACAAAAGTCCATCGATCTGTTTGACTAAATTGGACCTCTGGGTGACTTGGATGGACCTTTGTCTCGTAATAAAAGTATAATAATGAACGGGAAACCTTATAATAATAATTTTCAATAAATATGAGCTTTGTTTTTAAACTCACCTAGCTTTGGTGGTGTCATGTGAACAAAGTGGGTGCAATAATTGTGACGCTTTGAGGCCACGGGAACCTTTGCAGAGAGTGACCCATCCGGTGCAATGAGAATATAATATGGGACCTTTATATTCGATACGTATTCCTTTTAATATGTGGTCGTGGCCTCAAGGAACCTTCTCGGCCTAATCAGTCTTACAATTATTATTATCCAAAAAAATAAATTTATATTACAAAAGACCAGTCTAAAAACATATATTAATATCCTCACTAATTAATTAATATCCTTACTATGTGAATAATAATAAATATAAAAAAACATTTTAAATTAGTAGTTTATGTTTTTTTTTTTTTTTTTAAAAAAAAAAACGAATACTTAATTTATCATATAATGTAAAATTTAATTAACCCGTTTATTAAATATCGACCGTCAGGATTGAACCAACAACTTTATAAAATTTTAAAATCATTATTTTCTAAAATTTTATCTTATATTAGAAAACCGTATTTTTATATTTACGGGAAAAATGAGGAAGAGGCCGAATTGATTTTAGATTTTTAAGATCAGGTTAATATAAGGCTCCGAGTTCAATTATTGACTTTCTTTGTGCTGGCATTCATTGTTTGGCTAGGGCAAGCCCTTCGAAAATGGACATTAAAAAGCATTCGCGGTAATCTTTTTTCTGAACAACAATAATATGTGTGAATGCATGGGATGAGGTGCTTAATTCGATGGTGTCTGAATCCAACTGAATTTGTTGCATCTGGTCCTCTGGACCCGGATGAGTTTGGGACATGATGCCATACTGATCATGGACCCCAGAGCAGTGAGCTCTACGTAATTGAAAGGATATATTTTTTTAATTTGGTTTAAAAAATTTAAAAAGAATGATAGGAATGTTGTCGGTAGGGCTTGCATTGATTAGTTGTTATTTTTGGCTTTAGCCTCGAACGGATTGAGAGGTCCAATTTGTTTAGACAAACTGTTAGCTGGAATAGTATTAAGTAGCAATACGTACATGGGGTGTTGTTGGTCTAATTAATATATCTATGTCTTTTGGATCGGATTGATAGCATGTGATCTAGTAAGTATGGCCTGTGACCCCCCTCTTGCTAGATCTCAATCTTCTTTAGTTGTGCTTCTTATGTCTATTTGCACAGGAATGGGCGACAGTACCATTCGCTATTCCAAGTGCGTATCGTATTAAATATAATATTAGAACACTAATCTGCTTAATTTGTTGACTATAAAACTTTTATAGATAATGATTATTTCTTATTATTTCACAACTCCAAGGCAAGGCTATTTTTTATTTCCTTCTTCCTTTTCTTTTGTTTTTATTTTAAAATATAGTCTTGTAGGGCTCCCTTACCTATTTCCTCTTCGGACTATGTCCTGATGATCATTTTATCTATTGGTACAAAGTATGAGCTAAGGATGTGTAATTATTATTATTTTTTTAGAGAGATATGTAGTATGTTATTAGCTTCGTTTATTTTTTCTTTTTATAAATAAATTTAGCTGAAAATATAAATCAATTGATTCGAACTTAGGATCTCGGGTGTCAACAACCAAACTTTTTGCCACTTGCGCTAGAAACCGTCGAATATAGTTACTGCTCCTACCATTGCAAATATTTCTGTAACTGGAGATGTAAAATTGATGCTCTTCTATGCTACTCTAAAAAGAGTGGGCTAGATGGTATGTGGGCCGAATATGCCGTGAACCATTGAGGCCTGGTATTGTGGCCCACTTTGAAATTGTGATTGGCCCAAGGATCGAATTGAAATTAGTAACGATTGGCCCGGTCGGTCCAAATATCTATTTTGTTTTATTCCACGTGGATGTGAACAAGATCGAACAGCTTCTCGATCTGTAGTTGTGTAATAAGATGCGAGATCGAAAAGAACAGAGAAAAGAAAACTAAAGCGGTGCGCACCCAAAAGGCCTCTTTCCACAACAAATGGTCGCTAACTTGTTTGGTAAGGTTGTAGCCTATACACTATTCATGTGATGTTTTAGTAGATTACGTCTCAGATTCGACCAAACCTAGCTTGACGCAACAGTTATGTGCCATAAATCCCAGTCTACCTGTAACACCACATACATAGCAACTGTGGCATCGAATTACCAGATTTCAATCTAGTTTTGAAGGGTAAAAAAAAAAAAAAAGAACAAAACTGGGTTTAAAATTTTAGTCATACCACTAGTTTTTTTCACATTAAAGTGCATGTGTTGGGAATTGGGATGTGGTATATGCCGCTGCACAGTAGGCCCCCAAATGAGGCACCATATGAGCCTCCCAGGTGAGAACCCTGGCCTGATCATAAATCATTGAACACACTCGCCTACGATTGCTTGCGTACAAGTAGCGTGCTCGGAATTTCGGCTAAGCTCAAATCCACATAGCTTGGAATATGACGTGTTTGTTGAAGTCCATCGATGTTATCTCTTGTCAAACATTTCGCAACTGCACGTGGGACGATTTTTTTTTTGATTGAGAGGAGCTTTTCTCTTTATTTTTTCTCTTCTCTATTATTACCAATTTATTATTATTATTATTTTTCTCCTTCCTTTCTTTCCTCTGTAAAATATTTTATTTCTTAAAGACCGTGCTTGGTTCTGGAATATAGGAGAAATAAGTCCTTATTCCTTCTTTTATTTTCAAACACTTTCTTTGGTATCTGAAAATAATAAGTTTCAAAATTTTAAAATAAGGTATAAAATTAGAATTGTTGTTCTATCTTTTTTCTGAAACAAGCTAGCTTGTTTTCGGGTGGTAACAAGGTTCATTAAAGTATAAATTTAATTTTAATTGTGGTATTAAATCATTAATTCAGCTAATTAATGTATTTAGATTATTATTTATTACTTAATTAATTAATTAATTATAATAATTTAATGTATTTATCTATAAACTAATATTTATATTGATCAATAATTAATATTTTTATTAATCTAATTAATTTTTTTACTAGTAATCTAGCTAAAATAATTTACTAACAAATTAAAATTTTAAATTATTTTTAATAATAAATTAATTAATTAAGATTTTTTATTATTTTATAGACTTATACAATATTCATAACTAATAAATTTATGGCCAATTTGCATAAAAAATTTACTAGTTTTGCACTTTTGCAAAAGTTGCCCATATTTTTCGATTTTTCAGATTTAAGCCGAATTTTTAATAAACCGACTAAAATATTCTTATATTTTTTCTCGCGTTCTTTTTTTTTTTTTCGTCGAAGAAGGCGACGGAGGCGATTGCGGAAACAACCCTAATCGTCTCTACACCTCAAGCCCTCACCCTCGCCCATGCACCCCTCGCCCTACTCACCTCCGACCCCACCGAGGCCGCACTGTGACCTTCTTCTTTTTTTCTCTCAGACCCTCCTCCACTGCCTCGGCGGTCCTCTGCGACAATAACGAGCATGGTAACACGTTATCTTTCTCCACTTTCTCCCTCCACCTCCATTACAGCAGATTTTACACCCACTAAATCTACTTCTGGGAACTCTCGTTCCTACCACCGCCGCCAACGGTAAAGAAAAAGCACTTCTCGACCTCAAGAAACTCGCCGGCGAAGGAGAGGGCACGCGGCCCACTCACCTACCCCAGTGGGCGGCAACGAGTGCGGCGCCCTTGACGGCCTAAGAACAATTCAATTTTCATTCAAACGTAAAATTGATCTAATTTATATTTATATCTAAACTTATATTTATTTCTGAAATAAATAATTCTTATTTATATCCGAACCAAATACAGCCTACAAAAAACAAATCTCCCTTTTCTCTCAAAAAAAAAACAAATCTCCCTTAATATGAATCCATTTCTACCTCAGAACAGAAAAATAAAGCTACATTTTCTGCGTTGCGAATCGTATCTATTAACAGTTAAAATTTCATGCATAAATTGAACCACAAATAAAAAAAAAAAAAAGAGTATATAGAATAATAAGTTTAGACATTTATACAAAGAGCAAAAATCTTTGCGTGACGTACGTGCAATGAGCCTTATCACCCGTTCTAATGTTATTCGAAAGATAGCTTACAGAAAGAAAGGAACTGTCGGATCGAGAGGCACTAGTATCGCCTAATTCCTGTTGTCTGGAATTCGGAGTACAAGTATATACGACCCCTGCCCCTACCCCTCTCTCATTCTCATCCTCTGCACAATCCGACCACTTTTTTTTTTTTGATTAAACAGGGCGAACTCTCGAACTCGTACCTCCCAACCAACCTGACACCTGCCCTCCCGCCCACCACCGTTCCCAAAACTAGCTACTACACGTCCCCTTGTTTGCCTGCAGCGAAAAAGTCTTCTTCATACATTAAACAATACAAAATAATTATTAATTTTTAAAAATTTAAATCGATAAATAATTATGTTTAAATATTTTTATTTTTATAACTCTCTCACAGCGTCAATTCAAAATTTACACTATGCGACCGATAGCACAGCACCCCTTCATCCAAATTAAATTGAAAGAATGCGTTTAGCCAGACAACACTTGGCACCAATCGATTATCAAAAGTCTTCTATTCCGTATTAAATAATATGAAATAACGTTTATTCTCTAATAAAAATTTAAATTGACTGAGAACCGTCTTTAAATTTATCCATTTTGAAAAGCAATTTGATGATTTACAGGTACTGTGCGCGAAGTCCAATGAAGATCCAGAGACAGTGGAAACTGATCATGCATACCAATTAACTGCCGGTGAATATATATATATATATATAGAGAGAGAGAGAGAGCCCAATCCATCCGCGTTTGAGGAGATTTTCAGCTGTCAAAATCCTATTCTTTTCCGCAAGCCAAATAAACAGTTTCACTTTGAGCGGAATTTTGAGTTTCCATAAGAACGGGAGATTGCAATCAATTACTCCGTCATAAAGAAGAAACTCCGCTGCACTGCGCGCAGAGAACAAACCCGAGGTGCTCCATCTCCAATTTAGCGCGTCGGGTTCAGAAGATAATAGCATAAAGGTGTTAGATAGGGATGAGAGCTGCACCAGTTCCTGCTGCGCGCGCAGATCCAATCCGACCACTTTAATTGGATTGGGCGAACTCTCGAACTCGTACCTCCCAACCAACCTGACACCTGCCCCTCCCGCCCACCACCGTTCCCAAAACTAGCTACTACACGTCCCCCTTGTTTGCCTGCAGCGAAAAAGTCTTCTTCATACATTAAACAATACAAAATAATTATTATTTTTTAAAAATTTAAATCGATAAATAATTATGTTTAAATATTTTTATTTTTATAACTCTCTCACACGTCAGAATTCAAAATTTTTCGTTGCCTCGTGACGTAGACTTAAATTAAATTGAAGAAAATTGCATAACTCGAACTCAAAATCTTATATTCTGATACTGTATTAAATAATATGAAATAACGTTTATTCTCTAAAAATTTGAATTGACTGAGAACCGTCTTTAAATTTATTTTTTTTTTCATTTTGAAAAGCAATTTGATGATTTACATGTACTGTGCGCGAAGTCCAATGAAGATCCAGAGACAGTGGAAACTGATCATGCATACCAATTAACTGCCGGTGAATATATATATATATATATATAGAGAGAGAGAGAGAGAGAAAGAGAGAAATATAATATGTTGCCTATATAGTTTTATTTTTTAAAAAAATAAATTTAGCTGAAAATATAAATTAATTAGAATTCAAACTTGACATCTGGGATAGTAACCATCAAATTTTTGCCACTTGCTTTAGAAACGGCCAATAAATTGCCGGTGAATTAGGAGAGAAAGCAAAAACAAAGTTGGAAGTAGCCCAAAGTGCAAACCTCATATATAAGCAATATTGCGAAACATATGAGCTGTAGTTGTGTATAATAGCTAGGCTCACAAAAGGATAAGAAGAATTGAAAAGGTAGGAAAGCAGTAGAAAAGATAAGAAAAAAAAAAAAAAATCCACCATGCATGCATCAACATCAATGTGATAGCTATGTCTCATAGACCCCAACTTCAAATTAACAAGGCCACACCTGTGCATCCTAAAATAGGGAATAAGCTAATTTGTTCTTTCGAGTGAATAAATTAAGTGGGAATGAGTTATGATCACTAAGAACATGTATATATCAACACCTTTAATGATTGTGATTTGGTATGGGCTTTGTCGGGCCAAGCCTCCTAACTGCTACTGGTTCCTTTTTCTACGCACCAACTTTCGATTATTAATTGTACTACGCTCACAAATGAGCTGCAGCCACTGTACAATCTATACAATACAATAGTATTAAGATCCAATATGATTGTAATTAAGATATTATGAAGTGCCACTTGATCATCAACCAAACTTTTGAATTAGAAAAATGTGCCACTTTACGATTGATGAATATGATATGGATGATTAGTGCATCGAAGAGGAAGCAATTAAGCATTTCTCTACCAAAAGAACATTTCCAAGTTTAGGAGTATAGCTGGCACTGCATATTCTCCTTGGCTGTAAAGTATATATACAGTATACTAATAATTGCCAAGCTGGCAATCTCTTGGAGAGGCCTGGTCACGGAATTAACAGCTTAATTTAATTCCTGTGTCCAATTAATTAACAATGGAGGCATGAAAGGTGCACTAATGTTATTAATTAATTAATTAATTACACTTCAGAAGCACATAGTTAATTAGTATCTGAGGAACTTAATTAACTAGTTCACGCATATATATATATATATATATATATATATATATATATATACACACGTACAGTACTTCAGAAGTAATCGACGAAAGAATTTTCTGGGACTAAGGTTTTTTTATTATCGATCTGCCATTAGTAGAACATTATTATCAATTAATTAATTCTCCTTGTGATCGTTAATTAGTTACAAATTATCTTCATAATTCTTTTCCTAATTGTGGAATAATTTGGAGAAATGTCTGTATAACTCATTAAAATTAACAAAGCAAATATAAAGTTTCCGTATTAGGTATCATCCGTATTGATGCTACAGTACCAACGTGCAGCACATGGATCACTTGTACCCGAGGAAATTCCTTCTCCATTGGCATGATGCAATGTTTTTGTTTCTTTTATTTTTCCTTCTTTTTTTGAAAAAATGGCATACTTTTCTTTTTTTTTTTTTATAAAGTTTTTTTATAAGTTACAACGCCACCGCTTTCATTTATTTATGTTGAACTTATAAGTTACAAAGTGCCAAGCCTGGTGACAAGAAAAAAGACATATATATATATATATATATATATATATATATATATATATATATATATATATATATATATATATATATATATACACACGTACAGTACTTCTGACGTAAGCGACGAAAGAATTTCTGGACCAAGGTTTTTTTATTATCGATCTGCCATTAGTAGAACATTATTATCAATTAATTAATTCTCCTTGTGATCGTTAATTAGTTACAAATTGTCTTCATAATTCTTTTCCTACTCAGAATTTGGAAAATCTGCTACGTACTGTGATGTAAAATTAATTAACAAAGCAAATATAAAGTTTCCGTATTAGGTATCATAGTGATGCTACAGTACCAACGGCAAGTACATGGATCACTTGTACCCGAGGAAATTCCTTCTCCATTGGCATGATGCAATGTTTTCTTTTCTTTTATTTTCTTTTTTTTTTTTTTGAAAAAAATAGCGCTTCATTTATTTATTTATAAAGTGAACTTATAAGTTACAAAGTGCCAAGCCTCGGGTGACAAGAAAAAAGACAAAAAATAATCTCCTAACACAAGGGATAAAAGAAAAACAGAAGAAAAGAAGAAAACAACAAAAATTAGTTACATGAATAATTCCACGAGTCTCTAAGCACTCTGATATCGAACAATACTCTCCCGAGCGCTCTTTTTGAATTTTGAAAAATCATTTTGTTGCATTCCAGCCATACTACCCACCACGTTACGGCAAAGATCAACATTTTTTTACCCCCCTGTGCACCCCTTTTGGCACTACACTTTTTCCATAGCTCCTTCACGGATAGATGGTTATTAAAGAGATGATGCAATGTTTTCTATTGGAATGTTATTGCTAGCAAACGGACTTCGTTGTCACCTATTTATTTTCAATAATAAAGTTTTTAAATCGATGATCGGTACCGTTGAATATGATATATACCAACATGAAATATCTCGAAATTAAATTTTATATTTTTTTGATATTGTTCTCTTATCCATCAAGTGGACACAAAAATAAACGGCTCAGAGTGAATATCTTTTAAAAACTGATAATAGGAATATTGTAATCATGATCAAGAATGTAGATCTTGTACTAAATAACTAGTTAAAAAAATTTCTAACTAAAATTCATTGATTTGAATATATTTATTTATATTGTTAAATATAAAAACGTTTCATATCAACCATTAAAAGAAGAAAATTTGAAACAATTTTATTATTAGGTCAATGATATCAAAATATATATGTGAAGTAGGTCTTGTGTGCTGCATGGTAGGAGTATATATAGAGGCCTCCGTGCTTCTAAGTCGACTTCGATGATTGAGCTTCCGAATCGACGATCGGCTCCGTTAGATTTGATCTTGTATATTTGAACTATTTAGAAAATAAATTTTGTGATTTTTTGGTATCACTTGCCTATCGATCGAAAGGCAGTTCAAAAACTACAATTTTTAATGGTTGATGTATAACATTAATTTGCTAATTTAATAGTGTATAAGTATTCAAATCGATAAAATTTTAATCAAAAATTCTTTATACTATTTACAGCAACATTAATATATCTGATTGAAAATTTTAGTACGTACTATATCATCACTTTTTATATAATTTTTATGTTCAGCTATTGATTTTGAACTCTTTTGATCGCTAGATAAAAGATATCGTAAAATCGTAAAATTTATTTTTTTGATAATTTAAATATGCTAGATTATGTTTAATAGTACTGTTGATCATCAATTCAAATATTTCATCAGCGAAAACGATTTATGAAAACGAAAGCCCTATTTAAATATATATATATATATATATATATTCCTGGATTTATGTTTTCGCAAGTAGTGATGTCACCAATTATTATTGCTTTGCCTAGCTAGTAGGTTCATCCTGTATATTATCCTTATCGCAATAAGTGTCAACAAGCATCTGTTGACAAAGCTGTACTTGTTAAACGTTGACAAGATGTTAACAGGAATTTTTCTTATAAATATTTATTAAATTGTTGGTTATAGACAACCAACAACTACCATTATTTGAGATTAAATGTTAACGTACTCCAACTTAACCAAATTAAAGATGGCTAATTAACCTTTGACAATTAAACCTTCATTCATCCTCCGTAAAATTCAAGTTACTAGATCTCTCCACCTTCTCTAGCTAGATTGGGGATAGGCCTTTTTAGGCTAGGCTCGAATCATGCATGATCATGCATCCACCGGCCGGTTCACCAAAGAAAAACCTAATTAACAGCAATATATATATATATATATTTGTCTCTGATCAGGTCCAGGCTTTTCCTATGCTATTTTCTATAAGATTGATCACATGATATAGGCGCCAAGTTAACAAAGCTAATTTTTTGTCTTTTTATCTTAATTATTACTAGTGTCTCTTGTTATAGTATGCGTAATGTAAATTATGTACTCAAAAATTAAGCAGTAACTATATATTTCGGGACTATGTCTTACAAAATTTATTTTTTGCCCAACAATTTTTCTATGTATCTAACCATACTAATTACCAACACAAAGCTCCACATGTCATTGTTATATATTTTGGTAGGTGATACATCTTACAAAAATAAAGAGAATGCTGAACACATGAGTTAAACGAGGCACTTACTTAGTTTTCCTAGCTCCTATATATACATGCGCTACTGGAAAATAATACAATAATATTTTTAGTCATTTGGTTTCCAAACGGAAATTGTGAATAATGGATTTGTTTAAGAAATTCGAACTTTATATATTTCAGTGATATTAATAAAACAAAACAGTTATTGTCAAATTAATTAGCTAATATATATGTTAAATATTTTAAAGTTGGTCAGAGAATAAATATATAGGAAAGACGATCTGTCTTAATATATATACTGTTTCTATCAATAACAATTTCTGTATTATCGATATGGCGCGCGCTCTCTCTCTCTCTCTCTCTCCCTCTCTGAGAGGAAACGTTAAAGAGCTAGCTGATTCATCACCCAAACGTATGATTTAGAGTGATGGCGAAATAGCTTTCGAGAAACAGTGCTTAATTTATAAAGAGTGTTGGCAAATACATCTCTTCTTCTCTAGTTGTACCTTTCAGATTTACTTGGTCAGCCCCCACTTGGCGCAACTAGGCATGCGCATTTGGGTTTATCTCAACCGGAACTGGAACTGGATTTTTATGCATACAATATACAAATAATTTTATTTCTATATATTTACATTCTATCTTTTTACTTAATTATATGCACCACATATATAATTATGCCCTTGCTAGGAATGAAATTAAAGAGGAAATCCTTTTATATTTATCCGTTTTTGCTACTGTGTATTCAATAATAAGAATATTCTAACAAGATTTTTTTTTTTCTGATTCGGTGTACGAATGCACGCTCGGAGCTCACATTTGCAACAAAAAAAATTAGTGAGATTCTCTTAATAACCACTTCTCTATTTTTAGCACATCACTTAATTAGTGGGAAAGTCGATCGATCTCTTTGTAAAAACATGAGGAAAATAAATTGCCAACGAAACACTCATATTTTCAGGGAAAAAATTAAAAAGCAAGCTAATTAAGCTCAACATCACTGTAATTTCATCAAAAGTTAGGATATTGAGATATTTATTTGAAAAAAAGGAAAAGAAAAAAACAAAATTTCCACAAGGGCTCGCCGTCGTCGCCGATTTTTCCATGGTGGGCAATCCCACCCACCGCGCAGAATTATTTAGAGAGAAAAAAAAGAAAAAACAAAAAACAAAAAACAAAAAAAGCCAAAAACCCAGTGAGCCCGCTATCATTAATTACGATGATAAATTTTTTTAAAAAAAAAAAAATTAAAGATGTTATTAATGTGGCTCAATATGTGTCCTCCGCCGTTGGATCGGCGGACCCAACGGCTGCGGATTCTCCGTAGAGAATCTTATTCCCTGCCCCCCCGTCGATAAAATCGCCGGCTAAAATCCTCGGGCACTTTCCCCTATGCTTTTTCATCTGAACCGCCATATAATAATATATATATATATATATATATATATATATATATATATAATTTCTCAAAAAAAATAATATATATAATATAATAATATAAAAATATATATATATATATATATATATATATATATATATATATATATATATATATATATATATATATATTTCCCTTTGGCAACTCCTGCTCTACCTTTCTTAGCCTAGAGCGCTCTCTCTCTCTCTCTCTCTCTCTCTGTCTCTTCCCTGCTGATCTCTCTCTCTCTCTCCTCTGCAGTTCCGAGCGATCTTTCTCCTTAAATTTCCGAGAAATAGTCCCATCTCCTATTCCGTTCCACAAAGGTACGTAACATTCGATGCTGAGAAATACCCATTTCGTCGTTTCGCGGTTTATCCCGTGGTCTCTGATAAATATATATGGCTTAATTAATCTTGGGATTCTCCTCTTCCCTGTTCTATTAATTCTCAGCTGCTTAATTCGTCTCTCGTCGCAACTGGACGCTCTGGCCATCGCGAACCACCAAAGGTTCGGCTTCGGCTTCGGCTTGGTGAGGAGTAATCAGAGGATAGTAATGGTAAAAGCTCCCATCTTTCGCGCTATCATCGTTTTCCCCGTACTAGCTAGAGGGGAGGGGGTGGTCAATTTCGATCCGGGGCTTTTGGCGGTGTAGGCCGGTTTCGATCGATCAAGAGTTGCTGTAGTTGTTGCTGATCGATTTTGGGGTGTGATTGTGTGTGTGTGTGTAGGTTAGTCCGATGATTCCGATGGAGAAGGACGAGATGGGTGGGCCGCCGTGGCTGAGGCCGCTCTTGAAGACGAGCTTCTTCGTGCCCTGCGAGGCTCACGGCGACTCCGCCAAGAGCGAGTGCAACATGTACTGCTTGGATTGCATGGGGAGGGCCCTCTGCTCCTACTGCATCCCCGCCCACAAGGACCACCACGTTGTTCAGGTACGCACTTCTAATTGCTATTATATATTATAGAGAAGCTGCTGCTCCACTCCTTAATTGATCGATTCTATATATATATGTGTGTGTGTGTGTGTTTTGCTGCGCATTTAATTAGATTCGGAGATCATCGTATCACAACGTGATCAGGGTGTCGGAGGTGTCGAAATTCATAGACATCTCCTTCATCCAGACCTACATTATCAACAGCGCCAAGATCGTCTTCCTCAACGGCAGGCCGCAGCCGAGGCCCGGAAAAGGCGTCACCAACACCTGCGAAATCTGCTGCCGCAGCCTCCCCGACTCATTCCGCTTCTGCTCGCTCGGCTGCAAGGTCACCGCCGCCACCACCACCTCCTCAATTTCTTCTTCTTTTTTTTTTTCTTTTCTTTTTCTGTCTCTTCTCCCAATTCCCAAAATTAGCTACTCTTTATTTCATCGCTCCTCACAAATTTTACTTCGTTAATTGCGGGATCTCGTTGATTTGATTCTCTTCGCAGAGCGAGCATTTAATGCGCGATCAAATTAATTTTGTTAAGATGCTCTGTTTCCCTGTCGAGCAGTTGGAGGGCATGGAGCGAGACCCGCACCTCACCTTCACACTCCGGCCGAAGCCCTACCGCCCCGACTCGATCCATGGGTCGGAATCCGACGAGTCCTCGACCCCGAGGAAGGTGCGGAGGGCGGCGGCGTCGAACCATTGGATCGACCGCGAACTCCGCTCGGCACCGCCGCCGCATTCCGACGACGAGGGCGGCCACCTCTCCGGCAGCATTTCCCCGGGGACTCCCCCAATCATCACCTACCGGACGTCGCCCCGTAAGGGTAAACCCCGCCGAGCCCCTCAGTTCTGAACAACCTCCGATATTATTCTTATTATTATTAATTAATTATTACCATAAGAATAACATATATTTTTTAAGGCAAAAAAATAATAATAATAATGAAAAAAAAAATGGTGATATGGGTAATAATTTATTAATGGAGATGAGAAGAAGCTTCCAAAGCATGTAGAAAGATAGAACTAAAAGTGCCGGATATGGTCAATAAATAAGGAAAGATACCTACTACCACCACCACCACCACCACCACCACCACCACCACCATCATATGGGGTGATTGGGGTGATGGTAATGCGTGCGCAAAAGAATAGCTAGATATATACGTAGGAACTGTAAAGATAAAGAAGAAGAAAAGGAAACCCTAGCTTTCCTACTTCTTTTGTACATAATAATGTATAAAGGTTAGAGTTCGAGCGGCATTGTTATTAACGTACGTGCTGCTCTCTGAGCTTTTCATATATACTTGGTCCCTCCTCCATATATTATACATATTACATATTATATATATATATATATATATATATATATATATATATTCTTTTATTAGCCATTACTAATAAGAATTAGCATGCAGTAGTTCTTTTGTACATAACAATTGGTCCATGTAATTAAGTAACAACAGTTGTGTAAAACAAAAATTAATCTTCTAGCTAGTGCTTGCTTTACATCACATGGATTTGTGTTTGTGAGGGAGAATTAATGTTGAGGCTGTTGTGCCTTTCCAACTATTCTGGTTTCGACACTTAGTTGAGTTTATATATACTTTTCTTCTTCTTTCTTTTTTTTTCGTTCCAAGTTTATCATCCACATATGCTGTTAGGTATAATTGGAGTTTGTGATTTTGTAGAAATAAATGGTTGTATATTGAGCTTAATTTTACATGCAAGGAAATTAAATGTATTATAAATCTAGTGGTAGAGTGACGACATTGATTCTCAATCAGAAAACCCATCCTATTTAGAAGTTTATAATTAGATTAAGATGCATTGTCGTGATTTGGATGGTTTTTCAGACACCCTTAGCATGTACACATCCGAATTTTAGAGGAAATTATGTAGATCTAGCGTACAACAGCATAGAAACTGTCCTGCTCAATTTATGCAAGTGATATGGGTATTCTTTTTCGCATCGATCGATAGACCTCGTTTCTGTTTTAAATTCATGCGGTGGCATGCATGAATAAGCGGCTTCTTCTTCTTCTTCTTCTTCTTCTTCTTCTTCTTCTTCTTCTTCTTCTTCTTATTTCTTTTTGTTTTTGAATAATGCTATTCTAATATTCCCAATTATTCCAAAAAATTATCAAGTGAGGTAATTAAGTGGATGGGTTCCTCGTGGTGGTATGCTTTAGTTACGTCCGCATCAGTTACTATGTCTCTCCTGCAACCACGTCTAAAGTGAGATTTTTATCATAAGATTCTCTCTAGAAATTACGCTACTCTAGAAATGTACTTCTCCCATAGGATCGTGTATATATATATATATAAATATCCTTTTCACGTGACTGAATCACTTTTAAGGGTCGACCAAGTTAAATGTAATTAACTTTATATTGGGTGGTGTAATTTTGATGCAATTGTTGCCACTTCGCGACGAACTTAGTTTCTGTGGACGATTCAGGTTCCGTGACAAGAAAAGAAAAGAGAGGAAAGGTAACGATCTAGTGACTACATTTGGCCAGAGGTGTCGATGAGGATAAATATAAAGGTCTTTTTTTTTTTTTCGACTTGGTGGTGATTTTATATATATATATATGGGGGAGATGTAATGCGGTGCTAGAGTGGCCTTACGTGGGCCAAATGGGACACATATGTTTAAACGGGAAGAAGGGTAGTAGCGAGAGGGAAAGTGATAAGATGGTTGAGAACGATGTATTGATCTATTGGATCAGATCGATGTTATATATATAGCTAGCTGGGGATGGAGTTAGTTGGATTGGGCTCTCAATTATTCACGTATTTTACGGACTCGATCGGAACAGTTGCTACTGCTAATTATTTGGGCAGTGAAAGATCAGGCAAGAAATGCCGTTTTTTTTTTTTTTTTTTGAAAGAAAGATCTAGGGCAAATTATCCTCGCTTCATTCAATAAAAAAAAACAGTATTATAGAAATTAATATTGTATTATCATCATCGTCATCTTACTCGCACCAGAGCGCAACACGCCACCCCGTGCAGTGCAGAGCTAAGGGCTCTCCATAGAGACCCCACCGTGATCTGATTGGGTACTCTATACTCTCTCTACTCGATGGAGGAGGAGGGAGGAGCCGTGGAGAATCCTGAGAGCTTTGAAAGCCTCCGCTATCCATTAATTAATATATCCTTTTATATATATGTTCCTTTTCAAGCGATAAACCAGCTCTATGCACCCGGTGTAAGCATACATTACTAATTCCTGCGCCACAATTTGTTTTAATTAAGAGCTAATTAATGGCCAGCTTTTAATGAAATTTAATTTTATAATAATAAATAAATATGACCTGAGACATCTTAAAAACTTTTATACAAAAAGCTCATGATCTTTTGAAAACCTAAAAAACACTGGTATAAAAAGATACCAAAAACCAATTGTATAAAACTAAATATTATATATTCATTTTGTGATTGAAACAAAAAAAAAAGGTCTTTAAAATTATTGTCATGAATTGCATAATACATCTAATCTGACGCATTAGAAATTTATTCAAATATGTATATAGTGGGGGTTTAGTCGTGCGGTGCATGAGATTTAAGGGTACACCACGTGTAAGGAATAATCTCTGAACCTTTCTTTCGCACGTCGTGTTCTAGTTAATAATTAATAATAAATTATTTTAAAGCCCGGCATAAATTAAGTACACGCACTGAAACGTCAGTGTGCGTGGCTCTTCCAATTTTCTAACACGCCATTGATGGGGGTGACGATATTAGGATAAACTAATCTCGATTTTGATGTGGGATTAATACTAAGCTACACCGGTCGGAGGTGGGTGGAAGGGATTAGATTAGATTAAGTGGGAAGCCAGCCCCGTGAGTCCGTGACCGTTCCAAAAGATCGATAACGCCGTTCAATGCAGATCACCTTCCCGTTTAATGTCCCTTCATACGCTAGTAGGTGTCGTTCTCTACTAATCGGATCACGACACGTAGATGTCAACGTAATGTAGACGTTGTTGTTAATCCCGGCCGGTCCACAATATTCTACATTTATACTCATTTGCTGTGGATATCTATAATAGTACCAATAAATCATTTATTTTCTACTAAATTTTTTTTTTTATAAATACCAAAAAAGACTTTTCCTTCCCAGTCTGATGACTGATCTGTAGTTTCCTAACTCTTACAGTAATATATTTTTTATTCTTTATTTGTGGATTTAACGTTGGTAAAATTTTTCCCCTTCCACTTTCTATGTACGTATCTCTTCCGACCTCTCAGCTTCAAGGGTAGAGCAAGCGCTCTTTGGAATGAGCGTGGATGCATGCACTTCCCTGAAGTCCATAACACTCAAATGGAGGAGGACGCATTATTTTAGGATCCAAATAATTAAGCAGAACATTGTTAATTAATTTGTTTTAACACGGTGGTTGCAGAAGACAGTAGCTAGCTTATGATCGATGTACGTACGTACGTCTTTCTCCTTTCCAGTTTTTTCCTCTGTTTTTTTTTTTGTGTTTTTTTTTCTTTGGGGGGGCTATTTTTGTCATCATGCACCTTCGATGGTGTTTCTAAGCGCTAGCTCGGGGAAAGAGAATACAAAATATCTTTATATTTATCGGCGTACTGTTAATTTGCTCAGTCCCCATGCATATGCATGTATGTAAAGTACTGTCTCTGGGAAAAGGCGGCGGCACACGTGTAGGCGACACGCGGGAGTAGAGATCAGAGGAGGTGTTGGAGCGTCTTAACACGTGGCGGCGGTGAGGGAACGGCGCGGATTTGGGATATAAAACTCGGTGCATGCATCAGAGTCGGAGTCGGAGTCAGCATCAGCGGTCGGTTGATGAAATTGATGGGTGGTTCCGTGGCGCGTTTCGAGACGGATCTGACGGTCCGCAGGCACGCGAAATGAGACGCCTTTTTGGGCTCATCGATCTCTTCGGTGGTGGGTTGGGTTGGGTTGGGTTGGGCCATACTGCATGCAGGATTAATTTGTTGTGCATTGCAGTTATTGAGGGCCGAAACTATGAGTTCATGAAAACGAGCCTGCACCTTTCCCCTTACACGATGAACGAACGAGCTAGTTGGCTCCAAGGAAAGGTCTTTAAGTCCAGTGGCAAGTTGGATCCCCTGCATCACTAGCTAGTGTGTTTATTAAGTAGGGACATTCCAGCCCCCAGGCAAGAAAAATAACATCTGTAAATAGCTAGTGAGGATTCTTGGAAGGAAGCCTACAATTTTTATTATTATTTTTATTATTATTATTTTAAGTTAAAGCCACCAGCTTGTCTAGATGGTCCATTATACATTGCCACATTTGTCCTATCATCTAGATTGTCTGAATTGTGTGAGTTATATATATATATATATATATATATATATAGAGAGAGAGAGAGAGAGAGAGAGAGAGAGAGAGCAATTAACGAATATAATTATATGTACCAATGGATTTGAACCTAAATGTTAATGGGTTCAGATATATAGGTGTGTCATACTCACGTGTTTACGATCGAGGGTTTAGGCTCCACCGGATCATCTTGTACATATATAAATTACCGGTACTATTTTAGGGTCAAAGAAGGTTAATTTGCAAAATAAGTGAGAAGATCATTGTCTTAGATACTGAGCCTATATAGTATCCTGAGCTTCCTTGGTGCATTACTCATTTGAGCCAAAATTCAAACTACGTACATCATGCATTTATTTGGTACCTTCGTTATCTCAATTGTGCCCCTATATATGGCTAAGAAAATCATAATCACTTGGCATCACCCCGGAATTCAGTCCACTCTCCTAACTAAATTTAATGAATTGTGACATCAGTTTCCCTTGAATTTCTTTGCTTTTTTTTTTTTGGTCGGACAGCTTAATAATTGAGTTGGGTTGCTCTCTTTGTCTCCATATATATATATCATACAAAATAATTGTATGATTCTTTAACCGATGGCACCTAACATATGCAGTCTCGACAAAAAAATTAATATTTGATATATGAGATATCAAGTTAATTTGAAGTCTTATTATTTTTTCTTGCTGATTTTTTTTCTTTAAAAAAATTGAATGAAGCATATCTTTATTTTTCTTTAAAAACACTAATATAATACTATAGGATCACATGCAGAATTATTCGGACATAAAAAGAGAAACATATCTGGATAAGATCGAGGTGGATGGACTCTCTAACTAGCGAACTAACAACTCCGATACGTACATTGGAATAATTGTCTACTTATTTCTCAAAAAAGAAAAAAAAAAATTGTCTACTTGCTAACCACCACGATTTAGTAAATAAATAATGCAATTGAAATGAAATAAATTACACAAATCCGCCTTTCATTTCGTTTTCTGATCATCAACTAATTGCACGTGTATATATATAAATACCACTCATCCGTCAACTCTTATATTCAAAAATAAACTCTTATATTCTATGAGAAAGCTAGTAATCCTGAGGTACAATTAATATATGTCAAAGAAAACATAGCGCATGTGTACGGCGACAAAGTTATAAGGTTAATTTGTAATTAATTAATTGGGTGGTTATTTGAAACCATATCTATACCTTCTATACCTCTATACCTATATATGAATATTTGTGACTAAATCCACATGTATATACCACATTCATTTGAAGGTGGTGAGACTCATTATTATTTTTAATTTTTTTATTCTCTTTTATTTTACTAAAATCATTTTCTCTCTCACAACCACCTTCTTCAATTCTCTTTCTCTCTCCTTTTTTTCGTCCCATCTCTTTTTCTTTTATCTTCTCTTCCTTTATCTCACTATATATAGAACGGTTATGAATTTCTCAACGTTTGATTTTATATTTTCTTTTTTCGATCTCCCTTTTTTAATTTGTTGCTCACCGCTCGGAGCCCACCAACCTCCATTCGCTGCTCCTCATGCGTCCTCTCGGTGCCGTCACCGGCTATTCTACTCTTAACAATTATGGAATATTTTTATTTTTATGTTCTTTTTTTTTCATAATTTTTTTCCCAATTATATGCCTGTCGCATCGGGCAGGTTATTTCACCCTCCGTTTTGACAGGAGAAGAGATGGGCGTTTTGAAATAATTCTGGGGTTTAAATCCAAAATGCGCATGCATTTATCCTCTGATAGCTAGCTAGGCGAAGGACACTGCTTCTCTTTTATATATATATATATATATATATATATATATATATATATATATATATTTATAGATTGAGAGCCAATCAAACCTATATATAAACTGTGAAGTAATCAAATCTATAATAGTTTGACGTATAATAAGCATTAGCTAATGATCAAATTGATATAGCGCGCTTAACAATTAATACTACCGTCGAGCCAAAATCTTATTGAATATTATTAGTTACAAATTGAATCGAACCGAAATTTTCCGATTCTGTTCGATTCAATTTACTCACGAAGATCAGGTTTATTTAAAGATATATACATATATTCTAAAAAAAAACTGATCAACTGACTGATAAGAGAATCGATCGTTTAGCAAGCTGTACGTACATGAGAGAAGAGAAGTATATATATAGAGTTGACTTGAATTCGCTCTCCTCAGTCCTCACCAACAAATTAACTTGGGTACACATATATACTTGGTAGGGGAAAATGCATGCATGAGCAGTAGTAGTGAACTGGTAGTAGTAGCATAAATAGAAAGGCGTGTCATAATTTCCTTTGTATTCTTGTGTCGGCAGATTTGAATGAACCAACCCAACTCAAAACCCAGCATAAATGCGCCCAGTAGTGGAGCTTCTATACATACATTGCGCGTAATGGGTGTGGGATCGAGATCGATGAGGAATAATTAAATGGCCCCTACCATTGGATCTCGGCCATCCCATGCAATAATAATTTCTTGGATTCTTTCTCCCAGGAAAAATAATAATAGCAATAATAATTTCTTGGTTTCATAAATTCATCTGGTGGAGGCGTAATTACTAATTACTAATAAGAGCATGCATAGGAACAAGATCCGCAATTAAATCTATCTATGCGACTCATTATTAAAGCACAATTTCCCACCCTTTCGATCTCCTGCTTGTCCGTTTCCATCTCTCTGTTTTTAACGCTACATATATATATATATATATATATATTTGAATGAGGTGCCTATTAATTTCCTGCAAAAGCAACACATGTGCGAAAAATCCATCCAGAAATATATGTCTTCACTTATTTTCAATTATTTTTGTTTCTTTACATTTCCTCAATATTTCCTCTTCTTTTTTCCTTTTTTTCTTTTATTTTTTTTTTTTTTTTTTTTTTTGAGAGAAAGGTAGCGCTATCTATCTGCTGCGTTCATTTTTGAGTTAAATATAATAAATATAAGATCTCAAGTCTTTTTATAATGGATTAAAAATTATAGTTAAACTTACAAACATACATTATTCTTTTTTTGGAAATCTAAATTGACAGTCAAAAAGATAAAACAAATCACTTTAAATGGGCCCGTTCGTTTATGTTAAGTCCTTTTCTTCAGGACGGGATCAAATAGGTTAGGTGCATGGATACAAGAATAATATCTCAATCAACATTATGCAAAAGGTCGCGTACTTACCTTGTTTATCTCTCTCTCTCTCTCTCTCTCTCTCTCTCAAAAAAAAAAAAAAAAAAGAAAAAAAAAAAGAGGCCGCGTACCTTGTCGAAAGTGATACTGCACTTGTCAATAGGTAAAAAGTGATCTATTTATCATCAAATAGCAAACTATACATTGATAATAAGAGTGAGAGGGAGAGATTTTCATGTAACTACATTTGTCGACGAGTTTGATACCCGCATGAGTTGACTAACCACGCTCTAAAGGCCAATTGTTGGTACATTAATTTCCTACTAATCATGAATATCATGCAACCTGACTCGTCATTACTCAAAGCCGCTCTTTTGACCCCTACAAGAGTGAGAGGGAGAGATTTTCATGTAACTACATTTGTCGACGAGTTTGATACCCGCATGAGTTGACTAACCACGCTCCTGAGCTAATTGTTGGTACATTAATTTCCTACTAATCATGAATATCATGCAACCTGACTCGTCGTTACTCAAAGCCGCTCTTTTGACCCTACAAATTAAAATACTCTTACTTAGGGGAGAATATTCATCCCGGTCATTGTTTAAATTAAAAAGTAAAATGGTAAGGTATATTAATTTATTAGTAGAATTGAGAACTTGAATGCAGCACTAGTAAGTAGTAACTGGAACAGTACATAGTACAGTCCATAATATATTAATATAGATACATCTTCATCTGCTTTACCTCTTCCCAGTTCCCAACAAGAGCATACTCTAATACTCTATGCCTCCCAAAAATACTAAATTTAAAAGTTATTTAACATAGAATATTTGGCGATATATAGAATTTTCTAATTAATTAATATGTACATAATTTAAAATGCTATAAATTCGTGTATCACGATGCCATCTTAAATTGCCACTGAATAGGACACATCATTTTTTCTTCTAAACAATTTACAGATCAGATTTGACATTTGAGGGACAGTAGTATTGCAATTAAAACCTTCTCAGGGAATGCATTTATACCTCAGCAGTGCCCCTCGATCACATCTACTTCACCGAGCACCCAAGTATATTCAGCACAAGTTATTCAATTTCTACTAAAATTTTAGTGCAATAAATGGAGAAATGTGTAGCCAACATGGAGTTAAATTGTCCTTTAATAAGAAAAAAAAAAAAAAAGGTTTTCTCCAACTTGCCGATTATCAAAGGAATCCAGAAAGAAAAGGGGGATAAAAAAAAAAAAGGAAAAGAGGTAAAGGGACTCGTGCACCCAAAACTAACTGACTTTCTTTTTTATATCGGAAGATTCGACCGATTATTGGATTTGTTGGTCGATTGTGTTGCAACACAATCAATTACATAAGCTTTTAGATTACATCAAACCCTCCCCCTCCCCCCCCCTATTAAACTAGAGATGGTTAGGAGGGACAGGTTACTGTACTCTCTCAATTGTAAATAAACAAATTAATCAATGGTGTCCTTTCCCTTGATAGAGCTACCTGCTCCTCCTCTCTTTGCTGAGCGGAGCCCCCACTGTCCTTGTCGCACCCTCACACCTAATGCAAGGACTGGAGCCTAGCGGTGTAATATGTTACGCTAATGGAGTAATGGGTCCTCTTTTTCTTTTTTCTTTCTTTTTTTTATTCTTGTAATTTTGTGATTGGGATAGTTTGCATTGTTTTATACAGCATTCTGTTTCACTCATTGATTATTGCCCTTCTCTCCTCTAGTTTGCATTGTTTTATACACTATTCTGTTTCACTCATTGATTGCCTTGCCCTTCTCTCTCATCTTTTTTTTTTTTTTTTTTTTTGGTTTTTAGAATCCTTTTTCTCCTTTACTTTTCCTTTGGTGGGTCATCTTCTTTTTCTCGGTGATTTAGTTGTCCAGATGCCTGTCAATGGCATCTTTGTATATCTATCTGTGCCTTAATGTTACTTTCCTCCGAGAAATTAGCCCATTGCAGATTCCTGTAGCCGAGAAAGCTCTGATGAGAGATCTAGAGGGCTCCTTTCATTTGGATCTCCATTTAGTGCAGGATCCTTGTCGATCTCCTTAGCCCAGTATGATTTTGATGCCGTTTGGGATCATCGATCCATCCCACATCTGCTGCTGTGTGAAATTGCTCTTCTTCTGATTTATATTCAGCTGGGGGTTCTCAGTCTACTCAAAGAGGATGAATCAAGGGAAAACAGAAGCGAGGAGGGCCAACCGCCTGGAATGTTACACCAGAGAGCAGCGGCATCACGGGAGGTAGATAAAGAATGGTTTGGAATTTGTTCTTAATTTCTGGTGACTTTCAGCCTGTGCATGAATTTGTTCGCAAAATAGTTTCAATATCATGAGAGATGCCAGTCTGCTGTAATCTTTTCTAGAGCCATTGTATTTCTCGGATGCCAGTCGGTAACTGATCAGTATGATGAGTGTATTAGAGACAGCGTCAGGTAAGGACTAGGGAATGATTGAACTGTTGTGGGCTGCTGAGCAGAGATAGATGAAAATAGGTGAAGACCTCCTCATCTGTTGGTAAGAGCAAAATGCTGTTAACATTAGTCTTTTCGCTGCACCGATGAGTAACATCGGTCTACTAGCTAGTGAAGGTGGGCAAACACTCGATAAGTTCCTCAATTGTTTACCCGATTTGTATGGATTTCATCATCCCATTAATTGTTACCCCTTGTATAATTAGTAGGATTAATGAGTGCATTCTCACTTGTTTTCACAGAAAAATCTGGTACATAGGTTTAGTTTCTTTCTTGTGATAGATGCTATATATCTGGACTCTATATGGGGGGTATCAGTAAGATGATCAGGAGCAGATCCTTTCCTTGCTGTTTCAATAGGTGAATATTGCTTTATGCGCCATGATCTCACCTCCTCATCTGCGATGGTCAGCAGGATACTCAGCATATTGCATTGCCAAAATAAGGAACAATACAAGAAAATATATAGCAGCTTACACATGTAACTTGCTCGAGAATTCCAACGAACATAGACTATCAATCTTTGCTTTACTCGTTGGCTTGTTCCCATATGCTTTTCTTATTGTGACTGATACCGGTTCGACCAATTTTTATTAGTACAAAAGTTTTTAGTTGGAAATTCAAATGGTTACTGGGAAAGATGACTTCACTTGATACGCTTTCTAAGAGTTGATTGAATTTGGCCATCTGGTTAGAACGGAACGGAAGAATATTCGACAATAGAAAACTAACAGTGAAACTGGTGTTGACGAACCTGCGTGCCACTATTGCGTTGTGGGAGGAGTCTTGTGTCTAGCCGTTCGTTTCATTTTTTTATTTTTTTTATTTTTTTTCTTCCTTGAAGCCTAGCTGCTTCTATCTGATGCTAAATTCATTCTCTTTATGAATGAAGCGGTAGCATGCTATCTTTACCCTAAAAAAGAGTTGATTGAATTTGACATTAGTTATAAGGAGAGAGATGCCGTGCACAAGTTTTGGATGAAAAAGTAAAATGTCTCCTGCCCCTTTTTATTTTTTTTTTATTTTTAAATCCCCCTCTACTTTTCTTAATTTCTCAATAGCAAGCCTTTTACACTGGCTGGTTAGCACTCTTTTTCGAAAGTTTAAGCTGTTCACTACCTTTTGACCTGCCTTTTTTATTGCTTTGGATTTGTGAAGTTCGACTACATATGTGCCCTCTTTCTCTTGTAATTTTGATCCCTTAACATTGTTATGGCTAATTGGATTATTTTACTTTCAGCATATCGGGGAAGCATGAAAACGTGATGAATATTTCACCTCGTTTGTCATATTACAATCCCGTAAGAGTTCTGCCTATCTTCCCTTACATAGTTATGATTTATTAGCCATTCTAGCCATTCTATTTAAACAACTTTCTTATTTCTTTGTCACGTGAGGTTCCCACGAAAATTTTAACTGTAATAGTGCTGCATATATATATATATAACGGTATGGATTGTCGATTCGGAAGCTCTATCAACGAAAACGACTTATGAGTACGAGGGCGATCGTACTCATAATAGTATAGTAGCCGGACCCTATATATATATATATATATATATATTTGCAATAGTCTGCTTTCGGTCAAGATTCATATTATAAAAAGGTATAGATAAGCGCTGCATATCTTAATTTCCTGTATATGTCTACTGTATATTACTATCTATTTATATTGTATTCCACTGTTGAACAGACTATCAAAATAGAGAGGAGACTTCATGGTCGATATTCAATGAATCTGCAAGAGATGATGTCTCGTTCCAACTCCACCGCATCAACTGCTTCAGTTGAAACTCCAACTTCCAAGGTTTAGCCCTAAACCACGATTTACACTTTTCACTTTTGATTTGTTACCATAATATCTTGTTTTAAATGGTAAACTGCCAACCAAGAATGTGCAAAGGAAACCTAGTGATTAGTGGCTTTTTCTCTCACTAGCTACTTCCAAGAAAAAGAAAACTTCAAAGCATAAGGTTCACTCTTCTTTTTTTTTGTATTTTTTAAATAGCTTTTTCCTTGTATGCCATTATTTCAATCACAAGTTGGTTCCCATTTGGTTCCCCAAAATTACTTTCTTTTTCTTTGCACAGGCATCTCAAATTAGTTAGCGTAAAGTTGAGATCAACAACATCCTGCAAATGATTTGTTGAAAATGTGAAGTTCATTTTGTTCACATGTATTATTAGGTTATTTTATTGAGTCTACCATTTTGCAATTTATGAAACATTGCAAAAGAAACTCTTTGTATTCTTTGATTTGCACGTGAATGACCTATCAACATTGTATGCAGTCTGTTGAAGATTTAGTCAATGAGATTGCTACTCTTGAGCTAGAAGTTGTTCATTTGGAACAGCACCTCCTCTCACTATATCGAACGGCCTTCGACCGATATTTGGTTAGCTCCCCAAGTTCTACATACCAGGGATTCAGGCCTCATGTTAGATATCATTCAGGAGATCCAATACAAGATTCTAAAGTTGAAATAGCACAACAGCATTCTCAACCAATAAATTCCGATCAACCGGATGAAAAGACTTTTCCACGAAGACGTAGCCTTAGCAGAAGCAAGGAGAGCAACTTCAATTCTAAGCAATCTGGGCAATCTCCAGCTTGTGAAGTATCAGCAGTCTCAGATTATAAAAGTGTACGTTCATTTGCCTTGGATCTTTTACATAGTTATCAACTGATTGATTTTCTGAAAACAACTAATATTTTTGCATCCCACTTTGCATTCCCTGTGACTGCCAAATTATTGAAACATGAAAATTGTTTGGTTCAATAGAAAAGATACAAACACAGTTTCCTGACTATGAATTCACTCAAGAAAATATTTTCTTGGTAAATACTCTTTAATATGTTTCATAGAAAAATGTGGCATCATTCACTCATGAAATTTACTTTGCAGTTAAGGCAATAAATATTATTTACCACAATCCTACCAGTTTGTAAGTTTACTTGAGGCAAAAATGTATACATTGCCAACTACAGGTAATTTGGTACAGGATCCTGAACTGTTTTTTGGGGGATTTGGACCCCTTAACTTCTATACTGTTTAACCTAACTATCTATTTATCATGTTTGGCTTCTGTGACTTGTTTATTAGAATCTGTTAAATATAACTGAACTTGACTAACAAAAAAAAAAAAAAAAAAAAAAAAGGCTCAGAAAAAAGAACATGTTTACAGGGGGTTCGAAATAGGGTAAATATAGTTCATGGACCTGTTTGCAAGTCACTATAGTTGGGAGGGTTTCCATACATTTACCTTTATTTTATAATACAGAACAGGTTATTGTGATTCATCCCCCATATCGTTCGAATCATGCAGGATCTATCAAAAATTGTCTCGGGACATTGCAGTCTTGCCGACCACCTGGGTGCTTCTATCACCGATCATGTGCCTGAGATTTCTTGTAAACTTTCTGGAGAGATTATCAGATGCATTTCTGCTATCTATTGCAAGCTTGCAAACTCACCAAATCGAGATGCAGAGCCACTGGCTTCACCCACTCCCTCCGTCTCCTCTTCAAGCACTTTTTCGCCGAAGGATACTTATGATAACTGGAGCCCCCAGTGCCACTAAAGCCACTTCAAGTCCCCATCAATTTGAATCACTTAAGTATAGAAATGGTCCATACAGTGGCATGTTTATAATTCCAAAGATAAGCATTGATGCTGATAGATTTGGCTATGCATCTATGATGCTGGCGAATTTCAGGTGCTTAATCAGATTGCAAGTTCTTCACCAATAATTTTATTAAGACCAACTCAAGCACTCAAAAGAAAATTCCTACTTAGATGGTTTTGTTTAATTTTTGCATAACTTAGGTCACTGATTCGGCATCTAGAGAAAATTGACCCAAGAAAAATGGTGCACGAGGAACAACTTGCTTTCTGGATTAATATTCACAATGCCTTACTGATGCATGTAAGGAAATTTTGTCATAAAATTATAAGATCATTTGTTCTTTCCTTTTAATTTTTGCCTTTGTTGTGACTTATATGTGTAATTTAACAATTCATGCTTTCGCAAGAGATCACAGGCATTTCTAGCTTATGGGCTTCATGACAATCAGATGAGGAGTACGTGCATTTCGATTCTGAAGGTAGGCATAATTTGAGATCATCAATTTGTGACTTGAATGAACTGTTGATCTTTCTCTGATTATTCTGCTGAAATCTGTCTTTCAGGCCTCATATAACGTGGGTGGGCACTCGGTAAATGCTCATGTCATTCGAAGTTCGATCCTCGGATGCCAATCGAATCGTCCACCATTGGTATCTTTTCTTCTCCAGATTTCACTTTAGATGAGTTACACTGGCATCCATTAGGGAACATGTGCTCTTTGGCTTGCATTCATTCTAAAGCATATTTGTTTGTGCAGTGGGTACGTGCACTTTTATCGCCAAGAAAAAGATTATCGATGCCGAATGGTAGACATCCATATGCTCTTCATCACCCGGAGTCACTTGCTCATTTTGCTCTCTCGACTGGAGCTTACTCAGACCCTGCTGTACAATTCTCAGTTCTCTTTAGTAGCATTATATTCTTTTGCTACGACACGTTCAAACCTAAATGAACTATAGTGCATTTTGAAATGGACACATAAATATAAAAAAAAATTGATTTTATTATCTAATCTTATGGTTATTATGGTTTAGAAAATTTGTCAGATTTTGTCAGAACTAAACAGTTTCCATCAACAATGTAGGACAATCCATCAAATAATAGAATGTTCTGCTAGGTTGCAAAATACCCTTTCAAAAAAAAAAGAAGAAGAAGAAAGAACACTGCTAATCCTGTAGCTGAGGTACCTAGATTTAAATAATTATTAGGTTGTTGTATCCATTTCAAAATGCGCTATAGTTGAGGAAAGCTCTGTATGTTTTTACCCTTGCAATTTGTGCTGGATTTAGATGATAAAACTGATTAAATTTCGTAGGTTCGACTGTACACAGCAAAGGGTATATATCAGGAATTGGAACTCGCAAAAACTGAGTTCATTCAAGGGAATGTCACAATCCGAAAGCGAACAAAGATCGTCCTGCCAAAGATTCTTTATTACTATGCGAAAGACACTTCCCTTGAATTATGCGACATTGTGGATATGGTCTGTAAGTGCATGCCAGAGACCAGGCAAAGAGCCATTGAACAATGTCTAAGAGAAAAAATAGACAAGTGTATAGAGTGGTTACCTTATAATTCGGCTTTCACATATGTTGTGTACAGAGATTTAGCCGAACAATAAAGATCGATCCTTTTCTTCTTCTTTTTTTTTTTTTTTTGAAGAAAAAAATACTGCAACAAATGAGTTGTGAATTCCATGCTCATATGGAGAACAAAGCTACTTTCTATCACAGTTTTTGAGTGCAGAGTTTGATTACTATTGCCCATGGAGCTAGAGGCATCATGACCCCATTTATTCATTTCAAGTTTTTTTCGTCGGGTAGAGTTCATCACAAATTTGGTAAATTAACAAGCATGCAGATAAATTAACAAAAAGTCGAATCGCAAGTAAACAAATTTTCTCAGCATCAGCTTTGCTGATCCTTGTTCAGGTTGCAGTCGATTACATAGAGAAGCTGTCTCTGAACGGCTAAACAAATTTCTCAATTAAACAAAAGGAAGTCCAAAATTGCCTAAGATGGATTATGCATTTACCGAAAGTCTGAAACTACTACATCCATCTAGCCTACCCATGTTGCAACTCTATCCAGTGCTAATTGTGCCTGCAAGTACAGCTCAATATTAATCATATAAAAATTAGTGATTGCACATTTTTTTTATATAAATCCTCACCTCCTTATCCCAATCTGTCCTCCAGGTAATTACTACGAGTATAATTGTCTGTAGAAGAACTCCGAAGAGCACACCACCCCATATTCCCTGAAAAATAATTTTTTTTTAAAGAGTCATCCTATTAGGGCTTCTAAAAGTAAATGCTGTTTTTTCCCAAGGGAGAAATAAGCGCTGCATTTTTATTTTTATTTTTTTTTACAATCGAAGAACTGGCATGCAGCTTGCAACACTAAACTGTTGAATGCATATATAAAAGTAGTCCTTAAATAAAAATTGCAGTAAACATGAGTGAACAATTTAAGCAACAATTACCTCCAAGCCTAAATTTAATTTGAAGCCAAGTAAAGCACCAGTTCCCAGCCCCACCACATAGTAACAACCAAGATTAATGTAGGCTACAGTAGACTGCCAACCAGCTCCAATGGCTACCCCTGATCAGCAAAATTTAGACAGAATTTTAGAATATCCTTAATTCAAAGAGAAGTCATCCGATCTGTTTTAACATCATAACTCACCTGATAAAACTGGTTGTATGCTACTGAGGAAAATCGAAGCCGCCAAGAAGAAAGCAAGTTTGCTTACTTTAGCCATAACATGCTGATTCTCTGTGAATAGTGCGGGGAAATGCTCCCGTGTTATCAGAATAATGAGCATAAAGGTGGTCTGTATTGCCACCGATATCATAATCACCACCAGTACCGAGAACTTTGCGGCTTTTGGGTGCCCTGCACCTAGTTCGTTGGAGACCCTCACACTGCAAACATAAAACATAAGAGAACAGTGAAAAATGGCTAAAGTGCAGAAGGAAGCAATAGTCAAATTTGCGATTTTAATTTTGCAAAGAAACATGGCCAAACTGCAAAGACACACCTTACTGCTGCAACAAAGCCCAATGGGATCATGAAACTCCATCCTTCCATATTCATGCTGCGAAAGCGAAAGAAAATATATCAATATCATGCCAACGTATAACACTCTGTCCATAAGATATGCACAGACTCGACAAGATGAGATGAATTGCAATAAAAATTTTAGGATTAGAATTGGGAAATAGAAGATGAGATGGATCAGTAGGGGTATATACAATAAACAAACGAAAAGAGAAGCAATTCTTGGTAAAACTTACCAGATGGAAGCAGCATCTACAGCAATTTCAGGGCCTTTCAGAAGTCCGGCGAGTAGAATTACCACCATCATAGTCCAATACTCCAAACTGCATATTAGTTACAGAAATATGCACGAGTGTAAAAGATGAAGGATCACCTACAGGACGGCAAGAGCCAAGAAATATAAGTGCCAAGAGAAAGGAACAAGCTTATTCCGCACAGAATTTTGCAAATCTCGTAGATATGAAGGATAATTTTAATCCTGCTTTATTCAGGCCTAGTAATCGGCAGGTTACGTACAAATCCTTACAAATCAGAAATGACTTTCTCTAGTCCGTAGATAAATCAAAAAGTTCAGCGGAGCGCCACAAGCATGAGTGATAAGTTTGACCGTAGAGCAAAAAGGCTAGTAAGCATGAGAGATAAAGACAGGAGCGTGTAATGACTAATGAGAAAGAGAGCAGACCATAACATAACAGCTGAGGCGACGGAAAGCCAGAAGAAATCGAGCAAATCTGTCAAAGCCAGCCATGAGAAACCAGTCCAGGCGTCCCTGCATTTCCCCGAGAAAAGATAGGCTAGCTTGCCAGCAACCAACAGAAACCAGGCAAGATTGAGAGTGATTGCAGCCCCAACCAACCCCATGTTAAGTTTTATGATGAAAACCCAGCTGAGAGGCAAGTGAACCGCTAAGACAGCCGCTGAAATCCCTGCCATCACCCCAACCTTGCTTTGTGCTTGGAGGAACTTCTCGATCGGGAAATCTACTGCAAAGGCGAATAGCTCAGGAATCATCCATATCGAGAATCTTCCCGCCAATTCGGCAATCTCGTCGGTCTGACCCAGCAGCTTCAGGATCGGCGTTGCGAAGATATAGACTGTCGATAATACTAGAGCCGTAAGTAGAAGAATAATCCAGGATCTCTGCAGGTAGATGCCTAGCATGTGAGGCTTTCCTGCCCCGTAGGCCTGCCCGGACAGAGTTTCCAAGGCACTCCCCATGCCCAACTGAAATCAGAAGACGAGAAAAATGACTAAATGTTGTGCGGCGTTCCTATCATATATATAGTGTCTGCGCGAACAGAGCATATAAAAGCAGCAAATGTACAATGCAAATTATTCTTTTTCTTTTTCTTTTTTTTTTTTCTTTTTTTTTGGGGGGGGTGGTGGGGGTGGAAGGGGATTTGGTGCGTGCGTACCATAATGCCGAAACCGATGCCGGAGATGACGAGATTCTGGAGACCGACGGCGGCGAGCTCGAGGGTTCCGATGTGTCCCGCGAGGGTCTGGGTGACCGACCCCAGCGAATACTCGAACAGAGACGTCAGTATGGCGGGCCCTGCTATGCGCCACACCAGCTTCAACTCCTCCACGTCTCCCCCCAACCCCATCCCCGCCATGGCCGTTTCCTCTCCACCACCTGCTCCTTCTCCTCCTCCTCCTCCTCCCTCCTACTCCTCGCGAGCAGAGGTGTGGCAGTTGAAGCAGAGCCTAAGCCCATCTCCTTCGGCCAAAGACCAGCGCTCACGAGTCAGTCGACTCTAGCTTTATGATATTCTCGTGCTGTTGACCCTACGGAAGGTTGGTGATACTCCCGACTAAATCAGTGGGGATAGCGGAGTGGAAGTGTTCCGGCGCGATTGAAATGACTGCCGACGTGAACGATGATCAAAAGGCGCAGGCCTTTTAGCCAAATAGGAGGAGAGGATGACAGCCTTTCGCCTCTTCCGTTCTGAAACTTGCGATGGCAGCTGGGAAGATGGGACGACTGGGACGGAGCTGTGTGGAGGCCCAAGTGGCCATGATCCCTCTCAACTTTTTAATACTTGTTTAATGATCCTTCAATAATTTTTTTTTTTTTTTTTTATTTTTAGACCATGAATAATTTGGCTCCTAATTTTTCAATATTTACTTAATATTATAATGCTAATATAACACTCTCTTTCCTAATAGATATACTCTTTTATGGGTGTAAATATATTAAAAATTTTAATAAATTTTGTAATTTATTTTTCTACTCTGAAAATTTTATTTAATAATTTTTTAAAATTTTTATTTATTTTAGGTGAGCTTTTTTTTTATTTGACTAAATCAATAATTACACTAAATTTTATAGCTATGTCAATTTTATTTACTAAAAAATTAAAAAATTATTGTTAGATTTGGTAAAATTTCTAAATTATTTTAATATAATAATATAAATAAAATAATTAGAAATTAAACATTTGAAAATAAACAATATAGAGTTCATACTTTTACATTATTTACTTAATTAATAATTTTTTAATAAAAAAATTTTAATTAGAAAAACTTCTGTCTATTATTTATTATTTATTACTACAATTTTTATTTAAATATGTTTTGACCCTCCTAAATCCTAGCTTCGTCCGGGGGACGAGAGACAGCAGCGAATTATGTAACTAATGATGTACGAATTTAAAATCACAACGGTTTCTGATGCAGTCTGCAACGCAATGATTAGATGGTGCAACTTCGCGGAGCAGGCTGCACCGGGTTTCGGCGGATCAACTTCAAAGTTCAAACCCGGTATAGAAGCCCGGGGAGGTGTGTGTGTGTGTGTGTGTGTGTGTGTGTGTTGGATGGATGTAGTCGTAGTTAGTTATTCCAGCCCAACTTCAGTCGGGCCGGAGCCGCACCGAAGTCGAACCCAAACCCGCTGTCCTTCTCCGCGTCGCCCCTCGACCTGGTTCGCCATTACACCCTGCCGAGTCCCAGCGCCGACTCGCTCTCGCTCTCGCTCTCGCTCTCCCATCCGATCTCTCGCCATGGCCGAGATCTCCGCCTCTGCTTCCACTTCAGCGTCGACTCCCTCCCAAGACTACCACCCCGCCATCGACCCCGCCACCTTCGACCTCGTCGTCTCCGGCACCGGCCTCCCCGAATCCCTCCTCGCAGCCGCCGCAGCAGCCGCCGGAAAATCCGTCCTCCACCTCGATCCCAACCCCTTCTACGGCTCTCACTTCGCCTCCATCCCCCTCCCTTCCCTCTCCTCCCTCCTCTCCCCCTCCTATTCCTCCCCTTCCCCTCACTCATCCGCCGCCTCCGCGTCCTCCTACGACGCGATCGATCTCCACCGTCGACCCATCTACTCCGAGATCGAGACCTCCGGCTCCCCTCCGGAACCTTCCAGAAGCTTCCTCGTCGACCTCGCGGGGCCCAGGGTGCTCTACTGCGCCGACGCGGCGGTGGATCTGTTGCTGAGGTCGGGGGCGAGCCACCACGTCGAGTTCAAGAGCGTCGACGCCAGCCTCGTCTACTGGGAGGGGCGCCTCTCTGCGGTGCCGGACTCGAGGCAGGCCATCTTCAAGGACCGGACGCTCAGCCTCGCGGAAAAGAGCCAGATGATGAGGTTCTTAAAGCTGGTGCAGGGCCACATTGCATCCGATCGCGGCGGGGCGGCGGACGAGGGGCTCGTCAGAATCTCAGAAGAGGATTTGCTGATCCCCTTTGTGGATTTCCTCCAGAAGCAGCGCCTTCCGCCGAAGATTAGAGCGTAGGAGCCTTTTTCCTGTCCCCTCTTATCTGACTTCCTCTGCTGCTCACACTACGTTACTTAAATTGCTTCAGTTGGGCTGATTCTGATCTGCTTTGGCTCCGTACTATACTACGCTTACCTTCTACATTGTTATCCTCTTGCTCTAAGTCTTCTCACTGTTAGGCTGATCGATTGGTGATTTCTATCCTTTTTGTAGGATTATATTGTATGCAATCGCCATGGCAGATTATGATCAAGATATTGTAGAGTCAAACAAATTGGTCACAACGAAAGAGGGCATCGAGACTATTGCTCTTTACTCCTCATCCATTGGGAGGTAAGCTGCAAAACTCATATCTGATGGGTTTTGTTTTGTGATGTTGTGAGGATGGTATCATACTGGCAATACAAAGGCACTGTGGAATGTCCTGCTTCATAGAGGAGTTAAACAAATCTGTGTATCTGATACGACTTATTTCCTGATGGTTTCCCTATTCATCATCATGTAAATTACATTTTTCATATGTGTATGCTATTCTTAGAGATTGCGGTGGAATATTCTTCCTTATGTGTAGCCTTGAATATAGGATTGTTCACTAGAATAGTTTGCAAACGGTCTGATAGCTAGGGTTTTGTTCAGTTGCTAACCTATTCAGGTCCTTGCAGAAAGTCTTGACATACGGGGTCCCATTCTTTCACTAATACTGATAGCATATGCCTTATTCAATGCTATCTGCAATCGATTGAATGTATTTGAGCTTTAAATATTGGAAGATGCTTACTCAGTCGATATCATGGCAGGTTCACTAACTCAGTAGGCGCATTCCTGTATCCCATGTATGGCCATGGTGAGCTACCTCAAGCCTTCTGCCGTTGTGCTGCTGTTAAAGGTGCTCTGTATGTAAGATTTTGTGGCCGCTTTCTACCTTCGGCATAGCTTTTGCACTCTAGCTTGTGTAGTCCAATTCTTAGAGCCTCTTGGGCATGTCTTCTGTGGGTTTGGAGAGTGAGTTTGGACCTACTAGGCTGCTTGGAAGAAAAATAGCCTGTTGGGCTTCTTTGTTTCAGACAAGTATTTGCGTTGGACGTGTAATCAGAGAAGCTCCCACGTGGCAACTCTGTGGGAGTTTGTGCGCTAAAAGAGACAGAACACAACATGCTTTCAGATAATTGATATTTCACCAAACAAAAGAGAAAAACCTTCTCAGTATTTCCCTAGACAAAAACCCTAACCATTTTCCCCATATATTATCCTCCTTCCATCTATCTGCCGAGCACTCTACAACTTCACTTTCACCGGCCAACAGCCTGGCCAAAAGGTCCTTGTATAAAGAAAAATGACCAGAGATATTTGAATTGGATTCCTAGGACAAATATTATATTTAGATAAGAAATATTAAGGTTTTTTGCAGTCTCCTTTTTAAGATTCTCTTTTACACTAGCTGATTTCAAATATTCACTAAAATTGTCTAGTATGCATCTACTGTTGTACTTCAACTAGTTAGTTTTTTTTTTTTTTCTTTCATTTCTTACTGCTGATTTATCCCCTCATAAATCTTTGTGTTAATGTTCTTTTCAGGTACTGCGTATGCCAGTGGTTTCCCTTCTTATTGATAGGGTACTGATTATCATTTTAGTATTCAACCAGTCATATCTTTAGTTCTCATGGTTTTTATGCTTATAATTCTATCTTTGAACTGTACTTTTTCTCTTGTTAATTTTTCGTTATAATCAAGTCATCATGTCTTGTTTATTGAGGCATATTTACACTGCTTGCTAGATAATCTGATTTCCTTGCAGTATGTTGTTGTCTTCATGATAACTCATTGATCCATATCTTTCTATTATTGCCAATACCTGGTATATCTAGAATTACTCTGTATATTTCTTGATCTAAAACAGTACTTTCATTTACTATAGATCTGCCCCGTTAGTTCATAAATGATGCGCACTCTATTTTGTTATTTAATCAGGAAAAGAGTGAGTATGTAGGGGTCAGATTGGCATCTGGTCAGGATATATTTAGCAGTCAGCTGGTAATGGACCCATCTTGTCAAGTTCCACCTTCACTCTCACTTTCTGAAGACTTACATACATCAAGTTCTACTGGAAATGTTGCTAGAGGAGTTTGCATAATCAGCAGTTCATTAGAACGGGATTCATCAAACGTTCTGGTGGTTTTCCCTCCTAAATGTGAGAATTGCTTCCTATTTTTCATTAATATTTCCTCACATACAGGAACATTTGTTTGTCAACTTTTCCATCTAATCATTAGGGCATTTTGCTATATGCCTGTTAAGTCTATTGCATGTGTTTTTGCTGTAGCTTTATGTTCAGAACAGTTGACAACTATTCGAGTGCTGCAGGTAAGCAGCAATGTAGCAGTTTGTCCCCCTGGACTGTAAGTTCTTCTGAACCTCAGTAATGATATCTAAGAACCAGATGGATTATTTATTGTCACAGTTTTGTCTGCATTTCTTTCTGCTTGTTTAGCTTTGTAGTGGAGGATGTACCTAGAAGCAGTTGTGAAGAACTATTGCATTTAAATAACATGATATTTGAAGATAAGAAGTTAAAGACTGTTCTTGTTGGACATTCCCTTGTGCAGGTTTATGGTGTATCTTTCAACACCATGCAATGATGCCATCATAGGAAAGGACTATATAAAAGCAGCAATTCATGCTCTCTTCGCTACTAGTACTCTGGGTAGTTCAGAAGGTAGTGTAGAACCAAATACTGAAGATAAGGAAAGTGAAACCAGGCCAACCGTACTATGGAGCTGTGTGTATGTTCAGGAGCTTGCACAGGTACATTTGTTTCACCATGGTAATTTGGATAGTTAAGCTTGCGTGTGCAACCTCTATCTTTTATCAATATCTCATCTTTTGGCCATACTTATTAGAGAATTGGATAGTTTGTTTCTCTTCCTAATTTTTACTGAAATTTTCAAACACTGCAGGGTTCATTTGGTCCAGTATGTTTATCTACATTGCCTGATGAGCATGCGGACTACAGGAATCTAATAGAATCAACTAAAGAGGTACTGCAGGTCTACCATTTGCATTTAGTTAATAGGGACTTTTGCTGCCGTATTTAACCAGTCAGAATTCTTGTGCTTAGTCATCAAATAATCTACTTTACTCATATACTTTGACTAGATTTTGGCTTATCGTGTTGCTATTTTGGCAGTTATTTTCAAAGATGTATTCCCAGGCAGAATTCTTGCCTCAGACCTCAGAGCCAGGAGACATAGAAGACGATAATGGTTCGGCAGAATGATACTCCTACATTAAAAAAGGTATAGCTGTTGGAATTTTCTACAAGAAGGGATGCTCGTATTTTACACAAATGGACCAACATGAGAAGAGGTTCACTTGCTATGCAAATTGTACTGTGCTGTAGAAGATGCTGCTTTGAGTTCTCTAAAGCTGATAGTCGGCCCTGTGTGTATATCCAGCTGGATTTATACAACCGGGCCATTTCTGCTGCAGTATTTATACAAATTATTCAGTGGAACAAATTTAAGGCTTTTAGCTATAGCTGGAATTTGTAACATTACAATTTTCACATATCTTCAAATTATTTTTTTTTGCTGGTCAATCGTCAATTTGCTCGGCTGTGCTTCTACAGTCCTACTTGCCCGGTCTGTGTAGTCCATATACTCTTTTTCTTCTATTGTGTTTCTCCTTGGAATCATTGTCGAACTTTCATACATATTGCCGTTATGAAGCAACCAGAAGAATGTAATGCATCTCGTTTTACCCCAGTCTTGGTTTTATTTTTAGAATGCAAAAATGAAAGCAGAAACCCACAGTGGCAAATGCCCGTCAGAAAGAGCATATGTCCGGTTTTGCAATTTGGAGAGCTGTAGATGGAAAGAAATCCATTAGTGGAACTTAAACCACCTTCATCAAATAATGCTGCGCGGAAGCAGAAACGATGATCAGCAAATGCCTGACTCAAAATAAGCCATTTTACATTTCTTCGTTCACATCATCTTGGAACAAAATTGCTACAATTGCTGTCCAAAAATTCTACGAACATCAAAAATAGCAGAAAAAAACTGTCCAATCAGAAGAAAGGAATCAGGAATGCCCTGCCATTAACCCGAACTTGGTAACAAACTTCTTTTGATTGCAGCTAAGCATCTCACTTAGGCTACAGTGCAAGTTGTTCTTCTTAACCAACCTCTGTCGAAACTCTAGGCTCTTCTTCAAACCATGCCTGAAGAACTCCGGATACTCTGCGGCCTCACCGATCCCTCTCCCCATCTCTTCTACCAAGAACTTGATTCTGGGCTCCAAGGAGTTCTTCACACTCTTGATCAGAATCGGCGGGTACCCAGCAATCAAATCTTTAACTTGGCCATTGTTAAACCCACATCTCCTTAAGAATGCTAAATTTGGCTTCAAAATCTTCTCAACATCCCTGCAGAGCACTTCAGGGAAGTTTATGACAACCCTTCGAAGGTCTAGCTCACTTAGCCCTATTGTTTTTAGAAATTCTGTAGTGGGAAGAAGCCGGTTCTCTACACTGTACCCCATGATGAAAGGATCCTTGGTGAGAATTTTTCCTACGACTCCTTCCTTATTGAGGCCTAAACTTGAAAAAAAATCCACAATCTGGGAGAACTTGGTCTCGATGCTGTAACTGATAAGCCGCGGGTTGAGCAAAAGCAACTTACCCACCTGCTTTTCGGAGATCCCGAGTGCTTGGAAAAAAGCCAGAAGGGGGCATAGCTTCTCTTCCACGCTATGGGCGAGTATGTGGGGGAACTTAGTAATTGCTGAGGCCACTTCGCCGGGCTTTGTTCCCAACGTCGACAGGCACTCGACCGTGGGAATAAGCTTCTCATTCAATCCCAAAGCAAGAACTTTAGGGCACTTGGAAACAACATGGGGGAGCTTCCTCTCCTGGATCCCAATGCTTCTCAAGTAGTTCCAATTCTCTGAGGCCTTGTCTCCCTCGACGCTATGCAGCCGCTTGCATCTTCCGAGCATGGATTGTATGCTCTCATCATCAAAACCTTTGTCTTTCAGAAACCCTAGAATGCTAGGCATCTGCTCTCCGCTGCTTCCCATAGCTCCTACAAGCGCCAGCTGTTGCAATATAGTATCATGCAGTAGAGTGAGAGTGCATCGACTGAACAGTTCGCGAAGCACAAATGGCCGCGGTGGTAGAGGCAATTCATCAAACACAAAGAGGACGGTCTAGCGGAGAGAATAAGGGCCATCCCTTTCTCAATTGTATGTACAGGCATTAACAGTACTAAAACCTAACAACATGAAGCCCAAAAATTCAGAATAGAGAAACTGGAAAGTGTGATCATCGGGAACCAAACCATAAAAAAAAGAAAAGAAAAAGAAAAAGAAAAATGACGGAAAGAGAAAAGCACCCTTCTTCCTACACAGGAAAATTGCACAGAAGATATGATAACGTAGACGAATTAATTGTACCAAATTTATAAAAAGCAGCACGGGATAGGAGGAGTAGAGTTGATAGAGCCACAATATTTGCAACACAGACAGACACTTGTGTGACAGTGATCAGGAGTGGTGATGAGTATAAGTATTATAAAAGAACTGCTGCTTACGTACCTTGTTGGAGGCCGCGAGGGAAGGAGAAAATTGCCCCAAGCCTAATATTAACTAATAAATATAAAGGGATGCTAGGACAAAAACCATGGCCTGAAGACTTGCCTGCCTTCTCTCATTACTTCATCCCTGTTCGTTCCGAGAAATCAGAGCCCTTATCCGATCCGAAGAAGAGAGGAGGGGGCATGTCTTTTACTTCGTAGAGGGTGGCCATCGATGAAACCTTACCCCCCCTTCGTGCGCATTTACCAAAATACCCTCATTCATTTCTTAGTTCCTACCCTCATTTACCTGCGCTGGATAGTTCCGTCGTTTCGTACGCCTTCGCTATGTTTTAACTTCCGTCGCCGTACGATTCCCACCGGAGGAGGAGCGCCGGGAGAGAAACGGGACGAAGAAAGCCGTGTTTATCTAAGAACCGTTCGAAGACATTTATGTACGATATATATAAATAAAAAAAGCTTTAACACGAGAGAATAAAATTTTTTAGGCTACGAGGGATACTTGGTTCGACTAAATTTTTTTTAACAAATATCAAAAGGGTTAAATGCACCAGCACCAGCACAACTGTTAAGTTTCACAACCATCTAAATTTTAGTACTCTATTTTTTATTTTTTTATTTTTAAATTAATAACTGTAACTATAATTTATATGTTATTATTAATTTAAAATAAAATGACTAATAAGAGGCAATATGTAAAGTGAAAAGGAAAACAAGAAAAAATAATGGCCGAGACGAGATGGCACGATCTAACCCATTCGCTCGTTCTTGCCATAGTATTTAGACCCGAGCCCATTGATAACCCAAAGAAAGAGAGATGCAGAATCTATATCTGGGCCATCCGGCCAAGAAGCCCATTTCACTCTTCAAATCCATATACCTTCGTCCCACCTCTCACCTCCCACCTCCTGGCACAATCTAACCCGTTCGCTCGTTCTTTCCGTACTATTAGGCCCCAAGCCCACTGATGATAACCCAACGGAAAAAAGGTGGAAAATCCATATCTGGGCCATCCGGCCTGGAAGCCCATTTCACTCTTCAAATCCATATACCTTCGTCCCACCTCCCACCTCCTGTAGGAGGGCATGCGTATTCAGTATTCATTCATTACAGTTTCCTCAATACTCATCTCTCCCTCTTCTTCCGTACCCAACTCCCTCCTTTTCAAACCCCACACCCTTCCCCCTCCCACAGTCCCACTCACCGCATCCCGGATCTCTCGCACCTCCTTCGTCCCCTGCAAGCAGCCTCGTCGCGATGCCGGTCTTCTTCACTCCTCCTCCCCCCCCTCTGGCCCAAAACCCCTTCTATAATTCTTCCCTTTCACTCACCCTACGTCCCTTTTAAACCCTTTTACCTCCTCATCTCTCATCTCTCTCTCTCTCTCTCTCTCTCGCTCGCAGGTGGACGATGATCTCTTCGAGAAGTTGCAGCAAACCCTAGAGTCCGATCCCAACAACCCAAACAACCATTACAACCTCGTAAGATCCCTTCCTCTCCGCTCTCGTCTTTTCCTGAACTTTGTTTGGTGAACTTCCCCCACCCTTGCCTCATCGGTTTCTTGTGGGCAAACATCCAGGCCCTCTTCTTGTGGGAGAAAGGAGAAGAATCGGAAGAAAGAGAAGAATCCAAGCGGTTCAAGGAGAGAGCAGCGGAGCATTTCTTGACCTCCGCAAAGCTGAACCCGAATGAAGGCGCCGCGTTCCGCTTCCTCGGGCATTTCTATGGCCGGGTGGCTGCGGACGCCCAGAGGGCTTCCAAGTGCTACCAGAGGGCTGTCACCCTCAATCCCGAGGATTCTGAAGCAGGAGTCAGTGAAGAATCAGGATTTTTATTTTTATTTTTATTTTTTATTTTCCTGTCTAGAATTATATGAAGAATCTGTGTCTGCTTGGGGCTTTTACTGCATCGTTTTACTGCATCGAAGTTCTTGCAATGTTATCTGTAGGAGGGACTATGTGATTTGCTGGATGGAGAAGGAAAGGAAAGCTTGGTGATTGCCACGTGCAAGGAGGCCTCCGACAGGTCTCCGAAAGCTTTTTGGGCATTTCGGAGGTTAGGATACTTGCAGGTAGACTAATATGTCATTCATTAGGAACTTAGAAAACTCTTTACAATGTTTGTGTGAACGAACGAGAATGCTGAGATACAAACGCCAACAAAAACACCGTAAACATAATTCTGACCTCAAAGGTGCATGCCGAGATCTTCACTTAGTTTAATGTATATCGAATTTGCTGAATTGCTTGGCTTGTAGATTAGTCTAATTCTACTGGGATCAGGCTGTATGATCATGCTTCGGTATTTCAGGTCCATCAAAGTAGATTGACAGAGGCAGTACAAAGTCTTCAGCATGCAATACGAGGTTATCCAGCTTGCGCTGATTTGTGGGAAGTGCGTCTAAATTTGTACAGGAACGATCGATTTGTTCTTTTGGTTGCTAAATATTCCTAAGTGTTGATGTTGTCATCTCAGGCGCTTGGTCTTGCGTACCACCGATTGGGTATGTTTACTGCAGCCATAAAGGTATATTTTTCACCACAGTCGGTTCTTTTTCTAGGCATTATTGGTAACTGTTAATTGTAGTTCTTAGATCCATCGAACACTTATGTGGCAAGAAACCTTGCTGGCAGCGAATACATGGTGTGAGATGTCATTCTGTCCTTTTATAAATTTATCTAAATACGCCTTCCCTATTAAGTAAACAGTTGTACTGCTTGCAAATGTCTGTACTTATATAGTTATTCCTTCATGGGTTGGTGTTGCTAAAGTAGACTACATCTGGGGAAACATTTGTAGTGCAAACTCGCTTTTAACTTGCTGGCTTAATATTAATCTTTTCTTTAGCAGTGATGCTTTATCGCAAAGTTTGTCGCTCAACATTAATGGCGCACTGTATTATGGAAAGGCGAATATAATATTTTGTATGCTATTTAGCTTTCCAGCAGATATTGTTATAGTTCACACTTTCTTTCATGCTTATATTGATAGCTCTTTCTTAGTAATATTTTTATGCTTGGAATCTTCAATTTAGTAGGCATATTGTGAAAAATTGAAAGATTATACATGCATTCGTAAATGTTGTCACTCCAAATATTTAGATCTTAACCTTTCAACGCTTGCTGTAAATACTCACTTGTTTTTTTTTTGTTTTTTGACTAATAGTCATATGGGCGAGCCATTGAGCTGGAGGGATCAAGAATTTTTGCACTAGTAGAGAGTGGGAACATCCAGCTAATGCTTGGCTCTTTTAGAAAAGTAAGACTGTCACTTGTATATCTTAGTTGATAGAAGTTGAGCTGAGAACTTGGTTTGTACTATCAGGTTTAACTTTTTACTTTTGGCAGGAGCATGAGCATATTCTGTTAAAGACTAAAGGCCAATTTAGTTACTATGTTTTCACAGAATGTTGTCCTGAACAATGTTAACATAAACTATAACTTCATGCAAAATTCTGTTTAACATGCTTCATTAGGAGTTCTTTCATGAAAACTGTGAGTTCTGATTGTCCTGCTGAATATCTTTTTGTTTTCTCTCTTTCTATCTCTTTTTTTTATTCTATCAACTGTTATAGGGGGTTGAGCAGTTCTCGTCTGCCCTGGAAATAGTACCTAACAATTTATCTGCACAATTTGGGCTTGCTTCTGGGTTACTTGGTTGGTCAAGGCAGTGTATTAGTTCTGGAGCCTTTGGTTGGGGAGCTACTCTATTGAAGGTTAGTATCGATAAAATATTCATCTCAAATCCTTGTGATGATCATATGTATGTTATGTTAGGATATTTACTTTTGTGAATTGTAGGAAGCTGCGGAAGCAGCAAAAGTTTGTACGTCTTTGTCAGGAAATCAATATTCTGCTTGGAAGTTGCAGGGAGATATACAGGTATATGTTTGAGAATGTTGTTTGTCACAAAAAGTTTGTTCATGTGAATTTTCTTTCAGTTCATAAGATCAAGTAAATGCCCATATCACTATGCTAGTCGATTTTCTTGTCCGAATTTTGTATTTCTTAAATTTCTTGGTCATTAGTTCAGGATGAAAGCGTCGATTTTCTTATCCGCATTTTGTATTTCTTAATTTTCTTGGTCATTAGTTCAGGATGAAAGCCAGGTCAGTCCATTTGTTTCTAATTTTTCCTTTTTCATTCCATCCATCTCTTTTATCAGATTGCCTATGCAAAATGCTTTCCATGGGAAGACAAAGAGGACAACCCAGAAGTCGATGAGAAGATCTTTAAAGTTTCTATTGATCAGTGGAAAAATACATGCCTTCTAGCGGCAAATAGTGCAAAGTGCTCATATCAACGGGGTTTACACCTAGCTCCGTGGCAGGCTAATTTATACGCTGATATTGCAATGTCAGTGGATCTTATCTATTCTATGGAAGAGAAAAAGGAACCCGACCCAGCTGTTTGGTAAGGATTTTTTATTGTACGAAATTCAAATACTCTCGTCTTGCTTATTGGAAGCTGGCTTAGTAGGTTGTTTAATACACATTAGGCAGCTTCCTGAGAAAATGTGTTTGGGTGCCTTGCTGCTGGAGCCGATTAATAAAGAGTTCTGGGTCATATTGGGCTGTTTGTCTAGTAATCATGCTCTAAAGCAGCATTCTTTTATTAGAGGCCTGCAGTTGGACATATCTCTTTCAGAAGCATGGGCATATCTTGGAAAGGTATTTGGTTGATAAATTCTTCAATTCTTGCAACCCATGAATCTGATTCTATTATGTTGCAGTTCTACGAAAGTTTAGGTGAGAAGCTATTGGCAAGGCAAGCATTTGATCGTGCTAGAAGCATTGATCCTTCTTTAGCCTTGCCATGGGCTGGCATGTCTGTTGGCTATCAGGACAGGTAATTTTTTATTTCATCATTCCAAACCACATATATTTGCTTCTCAGAGAGAAGTGGGTGTTATATCTAGTTAACTTAATCCATATGTTTGTTAAAGGACTAGCTCGGCAAATGAGTCTTTTGAAAGCTGCCTAAGGGCTGTGCAGATTCTGCCTGTAAGTACTATTATTTCTTGTTTTATGTCTTTTCTATACTTTATATTGGTTTTCTTCTGCAGCTTTCCTTGGCGTCTCTGCACATTATAGTTTCATCATATTATTTGTTCTAGATAAATTGGCCTGTTCTTCTTTTTGATCGATGTTGTCCTAGTTTTTTTTTTTTTTTCAACAACTCGTTTTAGTACCATTGCTGGGTACAATGTAAATTTTATATAAAATTTTGTGTTTTTGAAGTGCATTTGATGGAGCGAATGCTGATTGCCCAGTTACTTCAGACAGTCATTAATCGGGCTTCTTACTGAACATGAATTCACCACTTAGCTGCACTTTCATTAGTATGATCTGATTACTCGGCATGTTGTCTTGCTGCTTTTTCAGGGTGTTTGTTACAGGTTATATGTTTGCATGAGCACTTTTTTATGATCCTCAACTATAATTATTGCAGTAACTTGTTCTTCTTGTTTCAGTAGTATTGTGTGAGACATTTTCTTCTCCTTGTCTTGGAAAACCTCTTCACATTTTTAAGTTATTGGTATAGCTTCATCATTGCTATGTGCTAGCAATTTTGCTTTTAGCTTACAGAGTTTCTTGTTTGTCCTGGAAAAGTTGTAGCAGTCATGCTTATAATTTGTTTGCTCTAGCTTGCAGAGTTTCAAGTTGGTCTTGGAACAATTGCAACTCTTTCTGGTCATCTTCTGTCCCCTCAGGTAAAAGGCGTTCTGTTCCTTTTGAGTTTGCCTAGTATTTTTTATATTACTGACGAATTAGTCCAAGTCTTGTGAAGCGACTTGAAAATTTATTATCGGTCCAAAAAGTTCATATGGAAAAGAACATGCTAGTCAGTTCTGGCCTTTAATTTGGTGGTGTATAAGTGTCTGCCACCACGAATGACGTACCTCGCACGGTAAAATTTATCTTGAATTTCCCGTGGGGTAGTATTCATGATTCAGATTAATATTTAAATAAGTATAGTTATCAGGTATTGCGGATCCATGGCTTCCAATAAACGCAAGCGTCTATTGTTAATTACCCTCATAAATGTTAGGATACCTTCGATTAAGAGACCTTTGAAATCTTTGAAGATGGTAGAATTGGAGAAAAAAAAAATTTATAATTTATTGCTCAAGTACATGGCTTTAACCAAGGGCATACCCTCAGTGTACATGAACAGAACATAAAAGAAAATGTTTAATTTCATCTTAGTTATATGTTCTAAGATGGTCAAATTAATTTTGTTGGACTCTATATGTTTTGGAGCTCAACACTGTTCACCCTAAGATGAAAGATTGATTAAATTTCCTGTATATGTATTGGGATTTAATCGAATCTGATTCAAATTAAACTCTAATTATATGTATTAGAGTTTGATTTGGTTTATTGAACTTTAACTGTATATGATAAAGTCCAATAGAGTTTGATTTGAGCTTTAACCCCAAATGTATGTATTAGGACTAGCTCAAATATTTGAATTAGACTCTAATTTTATATTTTTAGAGTCTGATATAATTAGGCTCTAAGTTTATGTACTAGAGCTTAATCACATGAAATATTAACTAAATCCTAATTATATGTATTAGGATTAGTCAAATTTAAATTAAACTCCAAGTATATGTATTGGAATCTAATTTAACTCCGTTTGTTTGAACTCCGAGCAAATGTACTAAAGTCCAACAAGTTTAATTTGATTAAATGGTTTGATCAATTCTAAACATATAATTAGAATTTGATCGAATATGATTGTGATGTGGCTCTAGTTTTATATGCAAGAGGATCAGATGATTTGTGAAAAATGGATTTGGGTTTAGTTTAAAGACATTTCGGTCAGTTGAGATTTGATTTTAGTTTAACGACATTTCGGTCGAAATTGGGTTTAGTTTAACGACGTTTCGGTCAAAGTTGGATTTGGATTTAGTTTAATGACATTTCGGTCGATATTGGGTTTTAGGTTTTATTTGTAGACTTTAGGATTTTGGTTTAGTTTAATGACGTTTCGGTCGATTGAGTTTTGGACTTGGATTTAGTTTAACGACGTTTCGGTCGATTGAGTTTAGGTTTAGTTTAACGACATTACGGTCGAAATTGGGTTTGGATTTAACGACATTTCAGTCGGGGTTTTAGACTTAGGATTAGTTTAACGACGTTTCGGTCAAAGTGGGTTTGGATTAGTTTAAAGACATTTCGGTCAAAATTGGGTTTGGATTAGTTTAAAGACATTTCGGTCAAAATTGGGTTTGGATTAGTTTAAAGACATTTCGGTCAAAATTGGGTTTAGATTATAAGGTTTATGGTATTGGGTATTTGAGATTTGGTTCATGATATATGGACTTAGGTTCATAGGTTTATGGTTTATGAACTTGGGTTCATAGGTTTATGGTTCATGAACTTAGGATCATAGGTTGTAGACTCGGTGTATGGATTGGTCCATAGTTTGGGGACTCGGTGTATGGATTGGTCCATAGTTTTGGTTCATAGTTTGTGGACCGGGTGTACAGGTTTATGGTTCATGGTTCATGGACCGGGTGTACAGGTTTATGGTTCATGGTTCATGGACCGGGTGTACAGATTTATGGTTCATGGTGCATGGACCGGGTGTACAGGTTTATGGTTCATGGTTCATGGACCGGGTGTACAGGTTTAGTTTAATGGCTTTAATTTCGAAGTGGGCTTTGGTATTGGGCCTCTTTGGGTAAATGGATATTGGGTTAAATGGATTTTGGGTTAAATGGGTATAGGTTAATGGGTATTGGATATATGAATGGGTTATTGGATATATGGGTTATTGGGTTAATGGGTTTATGGGTTATTGGGTTAAATGGGTATAGGTTAATGATATGTGGGTATTGGTTTATGGGTTTAATATGGATAGGCTTAAAGTAAATGGATTTGATATGGGTTTAATACAAATCCCAATTTTGAAATTATTTGAAATTTGATCAAAATTAGGATGTTAATATTAGAAATCTCATGTGCAATTTTATTTTCAAATTCTCAGTTCGAATAGAATATGAATCAATATTTCAATTTATCATGAAGTATGAATCGTGTCCAATTCGATTTCAAATGGGTTAACAAAGCTCCCTCTCTCTTTAACTGGGGTAATCTCTCTTTTTGGCTCGCCGTCAACATTGACTTAGGCATTTCGTCGAATAAGTGGTTGGCATGTCGACGATGAAGTAGCACGTTGACGACGAAGCATTTCGTCAAACGATTGAGAGCATTGCTCTCTTTATGATTCACCATCGAGCAATTTGAGAGTAAGAGCACCGCCTTCTCTCAATTTCGCCGTCATTAGCGGTTAGTCGACTTGACTTCATTTGAGAGAGCACCGCCTCTCTCTCGGATCCGCCGTCGAACACTTGGGCGGGCATGCTTTATTTGACTTCATTCGGTGAGAGCATCGCTCTTTCTCTCAATTTCGCCGTCAATTGGCCAAGTGAGAGTTCGCTTTGGCGAGAAAGCACCGCCTTCTCTTCGAACTCGCCGTCGAGCACTTGCCGGGCGTACTTGACTTCATTTGAACTTTGTTTCGAGAAGAGAGCACCGCCTTCTTTCTCTCAATTTCGCCATCGAGCAATCGCGGGCAAACTTCATTCGAGAGGAGAGCATCGCCTTCTCTCCTGATCCGTCGTCTAGGCACTGCGGCGGATTTCATTTGAGCAGGAGCACCGCTCTTTTCTCTGATCCATCGGTCGAGCACTGGCGGCGGACTCGTCGAGAGGAAGCATCGCTTTCTCTCGTTGTTGTCGAGCACCTTGGCGGCATCGCTGTTGCGCCAGGGCCACATTGCTTCATTGATTCAGGCACATCGCCATTCTCATTCACGCATTGATTCATTGCCAGCCATTGCCTGCCACGCAGCTGCTCACTTGGCTGGCTTGCCAGTCTGCACAAGATCATTGCTTCATTGATCCATGGCTGGCTGATTAAGGTGGATTGCCACATTGTCAAATATCGTGAGCTGTCATTGATACATATTAAGAGTTAGCCGTATTCACCCATCGCTGGCGCTGCTGATGCTGCCACAAGAATGTGATCAGTTTATGTTGCTGCCACAAGATTCATTGCTGCTATTGGCTGCGCTGCTGCATTGCTTATTGCCATTGACTTGGTTATTATTATGAGCTATTGTATTGCTGGGCTATTGATTCATATTAAGATCATAACATGCCACATTGATTGGCTGCTAGCTCATTGCCATTACACATGCTTGTGGCTCACATGATGACAAGGGCGATAGCGACGACGGAGATGTAAAAGGAGCTGCAATGTGAGCGAAGCGCGGGAGGGCTCGGCGCAAGAAAGGCTCGGCCGGCGGTGAGCGAGCCGCGGGAGGGCTCGGGCTGCGGGGAGGAGGTCCGCGATGTCGGGAGGCTGCGGGGAGGAGGTGCGCCGCGAGGTGGGCGGCTGCGGGGAGGAGGTGCGCCGCGAGGAGGCGGCTGCGGGAGGAGGTTCACGACGATCCGCGACGGGGGCCGATGGTGGAGGCGCGCGCGCCAGGAAGATATGCGACGACGGAAGCCTTCACGACGCGGAGGTCGACGGGCGAGCTTGATCGTCGGGTAGGTGCTCGAGAGCGCCGGCGGTCGAGGTGTCACGAACGCCGCGGAGCTGCTCCGCCGCGACCGTATCCACGGCTGCCGGCGTCGAGGCGCCGACGGTCGAGGCGCGACGTGAGCGCCACGGCCATTATCACAACAGCCAATGCTCCGTCGCCACGCGGGCTCGCGCGCGCGCCGCCGCGCAGTCGCTGGGCGCGCGGGCGCGGCGCGTTAACCATTTCGGGTTCGCGGAGAAGGCCCGTCGCGGAGGGGTCGCGAGGGGAGGGATGGAGAGAGAGAGAGAGAGAGAGAGAGAGAGAGAGAGAGAGAGAGAGAAGCTTTGTTGTTTTTTTTTTTTCTCTTTTTTTTTTTTTACCGAAAGAGAGAGAGGATTTTGATAGTGCATCTATGAAGGATAAGAACAAATTATTCTCATTACCTCTTTTTTTTGAACAGTGGAAGTGGGATTTTTTTTTTTTGTTTGTTTGGTGGAAGGTTTCTCGGTTAAAAAAAAAGTGGCTCTCAAGTGGGTTTCAAGTGGGTATTTATGGGTTGGTTTTCTCTTCTTTTTTGATCATGTAGAAGGAGGGAAGTTGTAATGGGGGTAGTGGGGATCGTGTGTGTAATGAGGGAAGTGGGAAGTTGTGGAGGAGGTCATGGGAATTTAGATTTTATTTTGTCCATGCACCTTGTGCATGGACCACTTCATACACCACATTATCTCTCTATATTTATTTATTTTTGTTTATATTATATATATATATATATATATATATATATATATATATATATATATATACATACATATATATATATATATATATATATATATATATATATATATATGTATGTATATATATACATATATATATATATATATATATGTATAAGTGTGTATATATATATATATATGTGTGTGTGTATATATATATATATATATTTGTATGTATATATATATATATATTTTATGCCTCAACAATAAGATTTGTTTTCGCTCACGTAGGCCATACGATGGACTGGCAATTTATTTAAATGACTTGTGACATTGCAGTAGTTAGATTACACTGACTTTGTGCTGGAAACCTTTCTTTGTGGTTTTGTTTTTCTGAAAACAACCTATTTAACAAGAATGCATCTTTTCCTCTAGGTATTTGGAGCCATAAGGCAGGCTGTTCAGCGGGTGCCTCATTGTCCTGAATCACATAATTTAAACGGCTTAGTATGTGAAGCACAATCAGATTATCAGTCTGCGGTGACTGCATACAGGCATGCCAAATGTGCTCTTGCCATCATTCCCAATTCGAAGGCGGATATCAACTCTCATCTTGCAGATGTGTCATTTAATCTTGCCCGATCACTCTGTAAGGTAAAGTACGGAGTAGCTATTACTAATTCAATTATAGATTTTAGCCTATTTTAGCCTGCATACTCATGAATACAATTTGTTGCACCTATACCTTTAAACATGGTCCATATCTGTGTGTGTGCCCTACCATTCAACCTTTATGTCTTAGAATCTTTGAAACATAATTGTAACTTATGAAACTTTGGTCAACCTTTGACTACCAGTTCTTTCGAGTATTGGCGGAAAAAATGTGTCAATTTTCCGAGGCATATCTTTTCAAGACATAACTAAACTAACCCGTTTTTCTCAAACTCCCTGTGAAATGAACTCTTATTCATGTCATATGTATAAAGGGGAAGATATGTAAATATGATATATCTTAAGGCATAGGTAATTTGTACACACTTCAAATGTGCAATTGTGCATGCATGCATGTGCTTGTATGTCGAGTTTATGCAGAAATTTCATCTGTGATTTCTCATTTTTGATGATATATATAGGTTCCATAGGATAATTGCATGTCCTGTTATTACCTAGTGAACACGCATTTGTATTTGAACATGTGTGCATTTAGATGGACAGAATCTTCATAGTATATGTATTTTCCTATCTTGATTCAATGTAGGCAGGACTTGCTTTTGATGCTGCACAGGAATGTGAAGATCTGAAGAGAAAAGGTATTGGTGTATTATCTTGGTATTATCCAGAAAATTTAGGTACCGTTTGGTTCGGGTATAAGTAAGAACTAATTATTACAGGAATAGGTACAAATATGGGGATAAGAAAAATAGCGTTTGGATGAAAATTGGATTGTTCCCGAGAATAAGAAAAATATTAGGTAGTTTTATATAAAAATGGAGGTGTTAATGGGGATAACCGAGAACTACTATTCTCGAGTAAAAAATTAGCGTTTGGGTATAAAGAGGGGGATAAGGGCCTATTCCTATCCCTATTCCCTAACCAAACAAAGCCTTTTAATGACTAGTTCGTATATCGAAGAATAACCTGCTACAACAACTAAGCCTTTACTAACCATTTGAAGTTGACTAATAATAGAGAATGTATCCATTTAGAAATTTGTTTCCTTTCTTCTTAGGTTTTTACTTGCTCAAGAAATAGCATAGTCAATTCCTTTCTTAAAAAAAATCATTGTTTTTACGTTTAATAATATTGAAAAGTGGGTTAGATTAGCATGAACTGTTGTTTATAAATTTCTAGGTTTCTGTAGCTTATTGAGCTAAACTGTTTTGTTATTTTTTGAAGGTTTGCTTGATATCAAAGGATTGCAAATATATGCTGTTATAATGTGGAAACTTGGACAGTACGATTCAGCTCTCACCATTGCTAGAAGTTTGGACAAAAATATCTTAACCATGAACCAGACAGGTGTAGCTGCTGCTATTGGACTAATAAGCTCATTAATCTACAGCATTTCAGGAAAGGATTCTGCTATTGCAGTGATACAGAAACTCCCCAGTCAGTTTCTGGAAAGTGATAGAATGAGACTACTTATCTCTGCATTAAGTGCTTTAGGGCCAAGTATGCAGTTGCAGTTGTCTCTACCTAGTATGTTTCAGACAGTGGTATCCCATGGTGTGGTCAATGAGATTCACTCAATCATTGGTCTCAGCAAGATGGTAGCTATACATGCCTCTGATCTTCTATTTCTTTTGAATGGCTTGGTTTTCTACTTTATTGATTTTTGCCTTTTGTAATTGCAGATTAGCAGCGAGTTAAACCAAGACTTGAGAATTGATCATGGGGTGAATTACTTGAGAAAAGTTCTTCACATGTATCCTGACAGCTCTTTATTAAGGTGCTGATAATGTTTGCTTAGTAGTGAAACTTGTTTAGCAACGCTCCAGTTTACCTTTTCTGAGATTCTTGTATGTAGGTTCCTCTTACACGTACATTAGCAGAGTTCATAATTCAGGTGTTACTAACAAGCATAGACACAAAACTAGTAATATGAGATCTTTAAATAATATTATTCCACAATTTCCATTTTTCCAGCTTTTCTCATCTATCTTTTTTTTTTTGCCCTTGCTTGTGACAGAAGCCAACTGGGTTCACTTTTACTATCCAGAGGAGACAGGATGGCTCCTCATAAAGCAGTTGATTGCGCTCCTTTATCTGATGGTAAGACAGCCAAGCCGGGTTTTAAATCACCGGACGTAATTCATGGTGCTGCAGTAGTTTCTTGCTATGCTTGCCATTCTACTATTCCGAAGTTTTCTTTCTCAACCTGTCCTGTCCAGCATATGCATCAAAATTCAAGAATATATCATCTTCAAAGGTACCTTTCTTTCTATTCGTTCCTCACATATTAGTATATTTTCTCACCTAGATTATTATGTAAGACTGAATATTTCTTTTCTCTGTCACCTGTGCAAAGATGGCTGCATCGAGAACCATGGAACAGAACAGCACGATATCTGCTTATACTCAACCTTCTGCAGAAAGCTCGTGAAGAAAAGTTTCCTGAACGTCTGTGTATTATTTTAAAACGGTTGTTAAAAGATGCTCTTTCTAATGAAAGTTACTTGGAAAAGAATAAACAATTTCAATATGAAAAGTTCATTCTTCTACTTTCCGCTTCAGAGATCAGTTTGCAATCTCGGGACTTTGTTGAGTGTATCAGTTGCGCTAAGGAGGCATTAGGTGTTAATCCTTTGAACACTGAACCCTTCTTTGCACACCTACAACTGTGTCGTGCCTATGCACTTCAAGGGAATATTTCAAACCTTAGGGATGAATATGCGAACTGCCTGCGGATCAGTACGACCAATGAAATTGGTTGGGTAATGCTTAAATACCTTGAACCTAGTTGTCAGTTGGAGGACTCATCTGATGCAATAGTGGTAAACCTCCAAAAGTGCATCGAAAGGAAAGGTAATTCCTCGAATTATTGGGTAGGACTATTTTATTTAGCTTGTGCTCAATGCTTTGTATGGGCTGAAGACTACGCAAGTGCGGAGCAAGCTCTTGCACAGGCTTGTGCTGAAGTGGATGCTGATAGCTGCCTCTTGCTTTGTCATGGTATGGAATCAGCATTGTTGTTTTTATTCTTGATTTTGATTATGTCTGTGCTGTTAGAGTGATTAACTGTTGTGCTTCTATTGATCTATGGGGTTGGGGGGTGCATCACTCAGTTATTGGCTACTTAACGGATAGGCACGTTTGAAACCTTAGGGATGTTAACCCATCTTTTATTTACTCTTTTGTTCCTTTATTCTGTGTTAGCAGGGAAACTGGTTGAATTTTCAGTTATTCTTTTAGATTATTTGTTCAACTCCATAATTTTCCTTGTCTAGATTAGGGTTTTACTTCATTGACATTCCGATTTGCAGGTGCAATCTGTATGGAACTTGCTAGGCGGGAATGTGCTCCTCAGTTTCTATCTCGTGCTTTATCTAGCCTCACAAAGGCACAGAAGGCCTCACCATCTCCTTTACCTATTGTCTCCTTATTGCTAGCTCAAGTAGAGGCCAGCCTAGGTTCCAAAACTAAATGGGAGAGAAATCTCCGTTTAGAATGGTCCTCTTGGCCGCCAGGTTTGATCTCATTATAACAAGATGGGTTAACAACATCTCCCTGTGGGTAAATTGCTTTTCATTATTTTTTCTTCATTTTTTTTTTTTGACAGCTATGAGGCCTGCTGAGTTGTACTTTCAAATGCACTTGCTTGCGATGCAGTCGAGTGCAGTTTCTGGCCAACACTCTGGTGTGGAGTCATCACAAAGCCCGGAGAGGTGGCTTCTTCGTGCGATGCATTTGAACCCGTCATGTTTGAGATATTGGAAGGTTTTGCAGAAGCTCGTAGACAGCTAATCACTTAATCATCTAGATTATACAATTCCAGCAAAAATGCTTTTCGCTCCTTATTAGCCAGCTGATTGTGTTCTCCCGTATGGTGGCTAATTACAGTTCATATGGTAGGTTGAGTGCTCCCTTTCCTTTCTCTTTGGTATTTCATAGTGGCTTTTTAAAGTGACCACTCTTTGATGAAGTGGCCATTCTTTGTTGTTGCTGTCATCTTTGTTTCATATGAATATAGGCTAATCTTACATTAGCTGTACATTATGTGGACGTTGCGACTTGTTAAATAACCTTGCATACAATAGAGATCGATGATGGCGGTAACTCTTGGAGTCGATGCTTGTGGTTGCTCTCAAGCCATTTTTGGGCCTTAGGTTTTACAATAGTGGCATGGGGAGTAGAGGATTTCTGCAAGTCAAAAATATTTTACCGCCTGTTGGCAACCTTCAAGATGATATGCTTATGAAGAACTTTTCTTGCATGAACTGGTAAACATTTTGGGCTTTACAGTCTAAGCTAGTTTCAGAGTTTTGAGTGTGTACTTCAGTATGTAGTTAAGTTGATTACACCTTGTGCTGCTGTCCAGACTTTGAATGCTGTTGCAATTTTTCAATCGTTCTCATCAGGGTGTGCAGCAGCTAAGTGGTGGGGTTGGGGGAATGTTTCTCTGATTCGAATTTTTTTCCGATCTGATTCTCCCTACCCCGTTCTTACACAGTAAATGCGATGCCTACATTTACTGCAGCTTTCCGTTGCCATTCATTTACGTTGTGGACTCTGGTGTCAGTCGTGTGATAAATTCTGTTGCAGGGATCGATCGGGGAGGGTGTGGTTGGTAGGAACTGGGAAGTTGGAAGGATACAGTGTGTGGGGTGAGGTTGTGCACCAATCGTAGGCCATGTATGACTCTCTCAATCTCTCCCCCCCCCTCAAAGGCTTTGGGCGACTCCGCGGCACTCGTCAAAAGGGAAAGAGAAAGACAAGTGGACTGGCGTGGAAAGGTACATGATTCTCGTCATTTCCGTGGGAATCAACTCCATTACCAGAGCAAACTATAAAGAATGCATAGGGAATTAGTCATAGCCCATAGAGAATGAAAAAAGAAGAAAAAGAAGAAAAGGGTCGGAAAAAAGAAAGTTGTGTATCAGTTAACAGTTCCATTGGTTGCTTTTGATATTGCTGTTGCACATAAGAGTAAGACTTAGAGAAGAGCGGATCATTGCTGGCTGCAATAAAGCAACGGCGGAGTGAGGAGTGAGGACCACACACCCGCCCGCAGCACTCTTGAATCTTGAGAGAGAGAGAGAGAGAGAGAGAGAGAGAGAGAAATGTTGGATGATCAGCAGTTGTCCCTTCTGGGCCAGGCATGCATGCATGGATGCTTTTACTTAATTGCCTCGTGTCTTGGGCTGACCAGACTACACCATCTTCGTCTTTTTTTTTTTTTTTTTTATTCGCTTCTCTTTGGTTATTGTTTGCTTTGGTCGGGAGGAATCTGCCCAAGTGCGCCTCCACTCGGGTCGACTAGGAAGCTTTTCTTGGTTTCCACTTGTTTGGACCCAAGTTCAAAGAAACTGGTCCAAATTGCTAGGATCCCAACAAATCAAGCGATGCTCCTCCGGACGGTTAGGAGTTGTGATTTTTATTTATACACGATCCACACCTGACCCATTATTAGTGGGCATTATTTGCCACTGGACAAAATTATCATGAGGTTGAGGTCCGGATTGCTCCTATATATATGTTTGCGCTGGAGTGGAAGCCCCCTTGTCTAGTGCTGTGAGAGATTCTAGACAGCAGGCATTCCATATAAAAACTTGAGTGTTCGAATTGTTTCCAAAATATTCCCTCTAATCGCTCCAGATTGATAGGTTCATGAGCGCAAAATGACCTCGAGCTGTTAGTGAATTCGAACAAGTTTAACCGAAAGTTCGGGAGAGTGAGCTAGTCGGAAGTTTGAGTACATTCTGAAAAGAGGGAGAACCACTGTAGAGGGGTAAGGATTAATTACGCTTTAATATAGAAACCGAATTAAATTTTTTATCAGATTTGAACCGCTCCATGTATGTACGTACGGACAATGCAGGTTTTTCACTATTATTTTTGGGTCTGAGAAACCGTCTTTCAACGGGCTCGCAGGGTGCCGTTGGAATCTTCTTTATTGGATGAATACCATATTATTTAGTATTTTGAGGTGAAGCTTAATTACCATTGTTTAGGCTTACCGAGAGAAGGGATAACCAACGAGTAAAACGACATTGAAAATCTTATGTGATGTATTTTGAGTACCGTCGATCGAGGTAGCTTCCGATTTCAATTTTCAAGCACAAGGAATACTTTAAAAATTAGCTCTCCTGTTTGTCGGGGAGTAGCTCTCTTGCATGACGTTGCAGCTCGTTTGGAGTTCTCTTCCAAAAGGAGGAATACGAGACGTGACCCTCTGCGCGCGGACAAGTATCGTGATTTAATTCGAACACATTATGACCCAACCCCGCCAATCAAAAGTTGTACCAAAGTACCCAGCGGAGACTCAATTTTCCTTGCTGATGAGCGGTTGGATTATATCCCTGCGCACCCGCACCCAATGGAGTCCCCCCACCCGAACTGTCCATCTCTTTCTTACACGATGAGTAAAAAAAATTCGAAATAAACAAGCATCGACAAACTTCCTTTCTTTTTCATGTTGGTTTTGTATATGTGTTTGCTTTGATTAATAATTAATAACATAAACTTCCAAATTGTGTATCAGAGTGCCGGGAAAGCAATTTCAACTCTCTGTTAGTTTCTTAGTAGGGTGACGTGGTAACACTTGCCCATGTATAAAGGCGAGGACCAGAACAGGCTAATACATACATATCTGTAGCAAAATCCCATGAGCAACCCTTTTAGTCCTCCTCTTCTTCTTTCTTCTTCTTTTTAGCTTTTTTTTTTTTTTTTATTAATTATTATTTGATCTCCTCTTCCGGAAGAGGAGAGATCGACGGAGATGGAGATGGAGATGGAGATGGAGATGGAGATGGAGGGGGAAGGGCTGAAGACTCGGAGCTTCCGCTACGAGGACTACAACAACAGGAGGGCGTTCCTGAGGAGCTACCCTCTCCAGTGGGAAGATGAGGAGGAGGAGGAGGAGGAGGAGGAGGAGGAGGAGGAGGCGGTGAGATCGTCGTCGAAATCAAAGGCGCCGCTGCTGGCGAAGACCCGGCTCGTGGCGGTGTTCCGGTGGGGAGAGGGGAAGCTTCTGCTGCTGAAGCGGCTCAAGAAGAAGGTCGCCTTCTATCTCGTCGCTTGCCACCCTTTTGGCTTCAAGTCCTCTGCCAAGCTACTTATCACCGCCTAGCCACAACACCTACGGCCGGCGAGGACTAGCGCCACTTGTTCCCCACCCGTCGCCGAACACTACTGCATGCTTTTTCTTTCTTCTCTTTTTCACCCGGCCCCCTCCTCCTCCTCTCCACTCCCATCTAAATCTATAGATATCATCAGCTGTATCAATCTTAATTTGTATCTGAAACGCCGAGCCATGGTTCAGTTCGCAGGATTATCATATTATTCTCATCTTGTTGCTTTCCCGAATCTCCCATCGATGTTGATTGAGCTAGATGCGTCAGCAGCACAGTAATGTTTAGCAAAGAAAGAAAGAAATGAGAACCCAAAAAAAAAAAAAAAAAGGATTAATGATTAAGGATGGGTCGCTGTGATTCTCTTCAGAGTTTTGCTACCCTTCTTTTTCCCATCTCTGTTCCTTCTCTATCAGGAGGATTCCTATGGGATCATCCATGGTTTCTAAACATCAAAGTATGCCACAGCGATTCCCCCTTGTAGAGCTCGCCAACGATGGCGGCCTTTTATTTTACTTCTTCCCGACATTAATTTATCATGTTTCTTCTCTGCCTAAATTGGAGTTTTTATTTTTCTTTTTTTCGTTTTCCTGAAGAGTAAACAAAGGGTGAACTGATCCCCTCTGTATATGCATGCGTACCCACTGAATTAAGAGGGTTCTTCACATTTGCCTGTGAGCAAAGCTGTGGTGCAGGAGGTCTTTGATGCTCTGACGCCTGATTAATCTTCCTTTACTGTTTGGATTTTACGAGATTTGATTAATTAAGAAGGTAAATGCGTCTTATCAGTGTTTTCTAAATATGAGAGATTAGGACATAACATCTAATTAATTAAGAGCTCCTTCCAAGTACTTACTGTAACTTTAGAGCGGAGTTGGGAAGGAGGAGCGCAGTTCGAAACTCGTTGGAGCTCCAGGTTTTCCAAAGTTTCCTCCTCGAGTTCCATCCTTCTCCTCCATAGCGCATGGAGCTTTCCCAATATACACCGAGTTCTTCTAACAGGTTCTCCCTCTCGACCTTGCTCCTCCTCCTGTGCAGCGTTGTTTAATTAACATGCATCCTTTTTTGCTCAAAAAGCAGTCGAAACACCGATAGCGGATTTGTTAGAAATTTTCCTCACAGGATCAGCTATCAGCTATCAGCTATCAGCTATCAGCTATCGGATATATATCACTGCTTTTCGCATTGTTCTCTGCTACGGATCGAGCTCCCATGCAGTGACACTTTTTTTTTTTTTCTGAATAAACAGGATTATACCCTATTTGGTACAAATTAAAACAGGACAAGAACGAACAAAGAAAAAGAACAAAACAAGAACAAACAAAGAAAAACAAGAACAAACAAAACAAACAAAAGATGAGCTCAGCAGAAGTCCATCACTCGCTAATCTCCCAGCGCCATATGCCAAAGGAAAATACTCGCTAATCTCCCACGCAGTGACGCTTTGATTGTGATTCATCATAGATTAATACATGCCTAGCTAGAATTGGTGGCGTCTTAGTTAGTGCCTGGCAAATTTCTAAATTCATGATCAAAAGCAGTAAATATCTTTACGAGAATATGATCACCGGTGCCCGTCCCTAAAGTATAGATTTTTTTTTTTTTTTCCGAGTTCCCGCAAATTTGTAGGCGCTGGCTCTCGCTCGAGGACTCCAATGGCAATTTTGAATCGCCGCAGCACTGGCTTGTAGCACAGCATATTGTTCTTCGATCATAGATAGTTGGTGTACTGTACTGGGCCGTTAATTAATTTGCCAGGCCTTAAACTGGGCTACATGCGCATCTGAAATGTCGAAAATGACGCTTGCTGATCGAATATGAGGCTTACTACGTACGGCTGCCCAAAATTCACTGCTGCCTACAATCAGTGAGCATCGGGAGTTGACAAGCATGCCAAGGTCTGTATCACAAATATATAGGAAGGCCAATCAGAAACCCAAGACGGTTCGTCAATTTTGTTAGTATCTGCAAATTTCCTCTCTGAAAAGGGCTGTTTGGCTATCTGCGCACCTATAATAGAATTGTATTGATTTTACGTTTTGACCGGTGAATGGTCAATATTTATTCGCTTATTTTATAACTTTTTTTACAAAAACTAAAAACTTATAAAAAAAATAGGAATAATTGCCTATATACCCCTCATGCGTTTGAAAATATCCGATCTACCCCTACTTTTTTTTTCTTTCTAAAATACCCCTCATACGTTCCACCGTTATTACAAAATACCCCCGCAGTTATCTCCTGTTAAGTTAATCTGGATTAAACTTGAGTTAAATATCTATCACAGTTAAAAAAAATTAAAATACCAATTTTACCCTTAACTTAAGGGCAAATAAGAAAGATTGGTGACGGTAGAGGGGTATATTGGAAAAAATCAAAAGTCGAAATACTTTTGAGCCCTTGACTTTAAGGGCAAATAAGAAAACGATGATGGTAGAAAGGTATATTTGAAAAGGGTAAAATAGTAATTTTACGGAGATAACGAGTTACTTATGATTTTAACTCTAAGGGTATATTAGAAATAGGTTGGAACGTAGGAGGGATATTTTCAATATTAGCCTTCTAAGAGGGGTAAATCGGAAAATCGAGAACTTTTCAGAGGTATATAAGCAATTGCCCCAAAAAAATAAATAGGATTTTAAAATTGGGAGAGTATAAAATTAATAGAGCATACATGTAGTGTTTTCCTTCTTATTTAAAAAAGAGCTTTCTTTTCCTTTTGGAAAGATGGAAGGAGCAAAATTCTGAACCTGCTGCACTCGCTCGATGAGTCAGTAAAGATGGAAGAACATTTATTAAAAAGAGGATGGAGATGAAAGAGGATGGAGAACCGTAATTGTCTGACAATGCTGGGTAAGAGACCCTTAGCAACAAATTCGCTCAGTATAGCCCATCGAACACGCAGGACACACCAAAATGGCGTTGGATCGTGAATCAAATTTTTACCGTTAAGTCCCTTTACGATTTTATCACTGATGGAGGACAGAATCCTTTTATCTGGGCTAAAAAATGGCGTTGGATCGTGAATCAAATTTTTACCGTTAAGTCCCTTTACGATTTTATCACTGATGGAGGACAGATTGATCCTTTGTACGATCATCTTTGGGGGCTAAAAATTCTGCTCAAGCATAAAGTGTTTGTTTGGATTCTACTTCGAAAGAGATTACTCACAGCGGACAGATTGATTCGCCGAGGGTGCCTGGTGGACCAACTTTACAAGTTCTGTACGTTACTATCCGAAACCTGCGATCACCTGTTCCACGACTGTGTCTTTGTCGGATACTTTCGAATTAAGGTGGGACCCGTTGTGCCTGCTTATTCAGACGTGGGGGATGTTCGGAGGTTTTGGACACAGATCTCCGAGAATCCCGAGGCCATAATTAGATCGAAAAGTTTAACCCAATTTGTGGCAATTTGGTGGGTCGTATGGACGGAGCGAAACAGCATTTGCTTCAGCGATGAGGCTCATAACGCTTTTTAGGCTACCGAACGTGTTGCTTCTCTGATCAGAGGCCGGAACGAAGCACTTTGAACCATCCCACGCCCACTATATCTATTTTGTGGTCCTGTTTTGTTTGTTTCTCTATGTCTACGTTGTATTACCGTTTTGTTTTGATTTTATTTTTTTTTTTACGTCGGATCAGTCTGGAGGCCCTAGCTACTTAATTTCATCATGTACGCTAAAGTTATTTTGCTCAGCTTGCTACCTTTTTCTAAAATAAAAAAAAAAAAAAAAAAAAAAGAGCTATTGAAATACATGGGCATCAGCGAATATTCAATTTTCTGGAAACTTCATTTGTACCGGTCATATATAAGCTTATTATTTTTGACTAATACGTACATGTTGGGGTGAACGCAAAAATAAAGAAAATAGTATAGTACATATACACAACAGGCTACATGAGAAATGGGAACACAGTGGAGACTAAATCACAATTACGATTTCCCTGTACACGTACGGACTCTTTTTAAGTAGCATCTCAACAAGTACGTAGTAACTCACTCCATCCAATTAAACATATATAACCAAAGCAATTAATACAAAATGGGCCGGGGGCTAACCGGCGTGTTATGAACTGTAAATTAACAGCATTGAGTTGCTTACTTTCAATCGGATAAACGAGCGATAAATTAAAGAACAGAAACAATTAAAGACTCATGTTTATAAATCTCAAGCAGCTAGGCTGATCACAAATTAATTTATAGCGGGCGGGCGAGCGAGCTCCCGTACGTGAGTGCATCCCTTGCCCGCGGGAAATATAAGCGCGCATTTGTACAGGCGAGTGTGAGTGTTTGTGTGTGTGTGTGTTTGTGTGCGCGTGAGGAGCCATGCAGCTAGCTCGATCAACAATCAGAAGCGCATCATGGCCTGGAACTCGTCCAAGCTGAGGACGCCGTCACCGTTGAGATCGTAGCGCTGGATCATCTTGGCACAATCCTGAACCGTCCAGTCGCTCTGCCCTAGCTGTTTGAGCGTGCGATAGAGGCTCTTAGGCGTGATGCACCCCTGGCCATCCATCTCGTATGCCGCGAATGCGTCCCGCAGGCTCAGGGCCTTCTCCTCCTCTCCGGCCTCCGCCTCCACCAGCTTCAGGAAGTCGTCCATGCTCAGCTGCCCGTCTCCGTCGGAATCGGACAGCTCCACCGCAGCTGCCGCCTCCTCAGCCGACATGTCCTCGCCCGCGGCGCGCATGCCGTTGCGCAGCTCCGAGGGGGAGATCTTGCCGTCGCCGTTCTCGTCCAAGTAATGGAAGACGCGCTCGAGCTCGCCGGATTTGTTGTTGCTGCCACGGGGCGTCGAGATATTGGAGTGGGTGGTGCTGTCCGAATATTTCTGCGCCGCTTTCTTGGGGGACAGCATGCAGAGGAATCTACCGAAGCCGCCGGAGGATTTGTCCGCCACCATCATCTGTCTTTGCTGATGAACTCGTGGGCTAGCATACACTACTTCACTCTAAATTAAGTTCCCGGCCGCTACTTAATTTCTATATATACCCTTGCGTATACTGGATGGAGGTCGATCGATCTCTTGTATGTATGTGTATGTATATATATATATATATATATATAGACTATAGAGAGATCGAGAGTGTACTACTCACTGTAAACGGATATCTATATAGAGAGAGAGAGAAGAGAGATCTAGAGAGAGAGAGAGAGGCTTAGCTAGCTCGATATTTGGTCGATTTAAGGGGATATGTATGGGGGAGAGAAAAGGGGATAAGGAACAGATTTGTCTTTGTTGGAAAGAGGCGGTTATATAACTATGAGAAGATATTAATGGGAGCGCTCAATCGCTGCTTGTTTTGAGTTGGATAGTGGAATTGAAGCCCCGGTTATATATGCAGGATTATATATAGCCGCTGTGCTCAATCGGTGGGCGCCGCAGCGCATTAATTAGAGCGTGTGTTTTTTTTTTTGGTTTTGTGGTTTTGCCCATAATTAATTTGAAGGGTCGAAGCTTCTCGAAGGAAAGGAGTACGCGGGTACGTACACAAGACAGTCAGTATACAGTATACACCTTAAAAACAGTTGAAAGGTTCCATAGCGACGCGCGGAGAGGAAGACGGGGTCTGTGTCTTTACCTGTGATTGTACATCTATCTATCTACGTATAAATATCTATTAATTTATTTTTTAAAACTAATTAGTTAATCCCTTTAGTTTTCTATTTGCTTTTTAAAAGTTCGCTATTGATCAGAGGCGTGCAACTCATGTAAAATCCAGATAATAATAATGAAAGGAATTAAATAAATTATTAATTCCGTGTTGTTGGTGGGACTTAATAATGTGATGCCTAGCTCGAACTAATTTATTAAATGTAAAATATAACTGTTATATTATTGGTGTGTTGCTTCCAAATTTCAATTAATTAAATAACGTACTATTCTGAAATTTGTCCAGGCATTCCATCACAATTTTCAAAAATATATTTTTATTATAATTTTTTTTAAAAAATAATTATTAAATAAATATAAATAATGTGATGTAATATTACATAAATAAATTTTCTAGAGCTGCGCGGGCAGGGTTAGTGAATTGTGATGGCGAAGGCGCCACGAATTTTGGATGCAACTGATCATATATGAACGTTAATAACAGCGGTCAAAGCTGTCGAGAAGAACGCGCAGGCACATGCATCTCCATCGAGGTGGGCCCGGATGATGTCGACGATGATGCGTGCATGCGGATGATGATACGAGTAGCAGCGATGGCGCCACGTGTGCCGTGAGTCATGCTTGTGGATCCGATTCCGCGATCTTCCCGGGTGGTCGGCTGCCGACTGTTGGATGCGAGCTGATGCTTAATTAAATCAATATTGCCAGCAGCGGCCACGCCAGGTGGAGCTGCTCCCACCATGTCATTTTTTAGTTAACTCAATATTGTTTTCGTATTATATATCGTGGCAGTGGAGTTAAGAGTTAAATGATCGATCGATCCAATTTTTTTATAGTTAGCTTTTCTGAAATTTAAATCTAGCTATAATCAGTCTTCTAAATGCTGAATTTGAAGCATGTTCAGATCGTTTGGTGCTCTAATTAGAAGAAGTTTATGGTAAAATCGTCGGATATCAACCAATTATTCTAACATTAGAAAAAAAATTTATATTTGTTTATTAATATGGAAGGACCAAGATTAACCATCTATCCCAAACTACTGTAGTCACAATCTTACAACAGCGGTTGCTGGGTATGGCGACTCCACGCAAAGGTGCATGCATCCTTGGAAACGGAGTAGAAGACTCTAATAATTAAATTGGGTGCGCAGATGGCAGGTGCTTTCGTTCCGTACCCGCGCGTGTGACCAATAAGTACCACGATGTAGTTAAGTCATCCGAATGACGTATGCACGGGCGTTAGGGACGAAACGTCACTCGTTTTTCGTTGGGGGATCAAAGTTCTCCTTTTTTGAACCTGAACGCACCCCTGACATTCTTATTTTGTTGGTTCACCATGGAGTTTGATTCAGAAAGAAAGTTTTATTTATTCGGTGACAAAGCAAAACCAACTAAGCTCTTAATCAAAATTCCCCAAGTAATCTAAATTCCTCTCTGTTTTTCATAACTGAAAAAAAGAGAAAGAAAAAAAAAAAATCACTAGTCAATTTGGTTCTTACGTTTATGCGAGTAATAAAGTCATCGAATGGTACAGAGCACTAGTGTTGGGTTCAAACAGATTTATTAAACATATATAACAAACAAAAAATCTAGAATTAAACCTTTCAAAACCTCTTACGTACTTACTGAAGCTATTATATATATATCTTCTTAAGCCATTACAAAGTAGGTCCATATATAGATGATAAAACTTTGCATTTGAAAAAAGAAAACATAATTCCTCAAAAAAAAAAAAAAAAAAAAAAGAGAAAGGAAAACACAAAAGGTGATTACGATCCTGTGCCACAGCATAAGATTCTAGCGGTTACGAGGAGAAACATATCTCTTAGGCGCCATTAAATATCATTTTATTCCTTTCTAGCCAAATAAAACTGTAAAAGCTAGCACCAATACATCGAAGATCTAAACACAGAGAGCTTTTAAGATGAGAACAGGAAGCAAGCCAGGTTGAGAGGATGCTCTGCACTATCCGGACTTAGAGGATTCAGATCAGCACACTTCTTAAATGGTCATGTGCGTGATCACAAGTTAATTTTGCTTGTTCGTGTTACATTTATTTTATGGTAGCTGAAATAACAAAAAAACAGAAAAATAATTCATAGGTATGTAATTATAAAATTCTGAAGTATGAAACGTAGTAAATGATTCTTCTTTTTTTTTTTTGAAAAAAAGGTACCATGCATGCTCTCAACTTTATTTATGAATAATAAATGATTTTTTCTCAAATAAATTAACACTTAGGATTCAAACTTAAGTCTCGAATACGGACCATCAAGTCTTTTTACCACTTACGCTATGGACAGTCGATTATACTCGCTCAATTTTATTTATTGAATGGTGTGAAAGAATAATGAATGCTTAATCAAAAGCAATACGGCAACCTCAAGTGGAGACGGTGATGAACAAAATTTTGGGCTCTTGAAGACTTACACGCAAGATACGAAAGTATTACTCTGATAAGAAATAACTAGTCGCTGCACGTACGAACGGATCATATGTATGGCCTAGGCTTCATACGCGCGCGTACATATGATCAGTTTGTGGGCGAGAGCATCATAATTCTGAATTCGTCGAAGGAGAGGACGCCATCACCATTGAGGTCGAAGCGGCGGATCATGACGGAGCAGTCCTCTATGGAGCGTGCCTCGCCAAGGCGTCCCAGCGCCTGCCGGAGGCTGCTCGGCGTGATGCACCCCTCCCCCTCCATTTCGTACACACCGAACGCCCCCCGCAGGCTCCTTCCCTTTTCCTCCTCTCCTTCCGACTCCACCAGCTTCACGAAATCTTCGAACCCGATCAGGCCATCGCCGTCCGAATCTGCAGACCCGACTGCAGCCTCGGCTTCCTCGCAGGACAGCTCCTCTCCGACCGCCCGCATGCATCTCTGCAGCTCGCCTGGGGAGATCTTTCCGTCGCCGTTCTCGTCGAAGCAGCGGAAGATCCTTTCGAGCACCAGGTGGCCTTCGTGATCAGAGGATTTGGAGGCGCCCAACGCAGTGTGCGTCGAGCTGATCATCATCGGCTGCTTGGGTTTATCGCTCCTGCTGCTAGGGGGCGGCGGCGGCGGCGGTGCGGGGGATAGCAGCTGGCAGAGCCAGCCGAAAAGAAATATGGAGGCGGGTGCATCCCTGCTCTTCTGAGTTGCAGTGGAGCCTGCAGAGGCCTTCATGTCTAGATAAATGATTGAGAGTCGTCGAATGCCTCAGCCAAATTAAGTATACCAGCCCCCACTCCCAGTCGGCTGTAGTATATATGTTCCTCTTCCGATCGACTTGCAGTTAATAGAGGAATCGAGAAACAAAGAATATCTATCTAACGAATTGCGCGCAAAAAAGGAAGAACAACTGCCGAGAATATCTGAGGACCGAGGGGAATTATTAAGGTGATAGCCCCACAAACAACCAACCACCCGCAACTTAAACTAAACAACAAAAATCGGAGATTAAATTTATGTACAAAGAGAAGGCAGATGGAATTGTAATCACCAGCGATTGCAGCTCTCGACGATAATGCTTATGCTTAATTGAGCATTTCATCAAACCATGGGGATTGCCCAAAATAATAAAGCAATGGCTGAGAAAATCACCTTGTTTGATGGTTCACGCACGAATGGACAGAATTTGGCAAATGTCTAATCATTCAACAGGCTTAGATGAAGAGATAGTTGTATATATGTATATTGAGGGGCCTTAATTTGTACTATGCTTTTTAATGAGTATTTATCAAAAGATGGGGAAAAAAAAAATATTTGCAGGATTTCTGTGGCTTCACGAAAGACATTTCCAAGTCAGAGGAAAATGCTTTCCTAAAAAATAAAAAGTCAGAGGAAAATGAAGATTCGTAGCAACTTCGCGGCGGTGCCGGTGAGGGCGCATAAATGTTCTAACTATATTGGTAGCGTTTGGTTCGAAAACAAGGGAATAAATTCTTGTTCCCTCTTTGGTTCGAAAACAAGGGAATAAATTCTCGTTCCCTCTTTATTTTTAAATGTTGCGTTTGATATTCGAGCACAGTAATTTTTGAATTTTTAAAATAAATCAGTGTAAGGTTGAAACTGTTGTTCTATTTTATTTTATTTTTCCTGGAACAAACTTGTTTCCTGATAAGAATAAGGTTAATTAAAATTTAAAAATAATTTTAATTATGATATTAAATAATTAAGTAATTTAATTAATATATTTAACTCATTATTTATTGCTTAAATAATAAAATTAATTTATTAATTTAGTATCTATAATTATTAATTAAATTATTATTATTATTTATAATTATTAATAATTACTTTATTTATTTATTTATTTATCAACTAAATTATCATTTATTTATTCTTAATTAATTAATTTATTTATTTTACTATTAATTTATTATAATTTATTTATTTATTTAATTTATTATTGTTAATAATTATTTTATTAATTAATTGTAATTTATAATTAACAATAATTTATTATTTCTAATTATTAATAATTTATTAATTATAATTTATTATTATTAATTAATTAATTAATTAATAATTATTAATAATTTAGTACCTAATTAATTTTTATTAATTAAATTATTATTTATAATTATTAAATATTAAATTATTATTATTAAGTAATATTTTGAGGTTAATTAATTAGATAAAATAATTTTAATTTAAAATAATAACTCTTATTTTTATTTATTCCAATCTAACCATTCAAACCTTATTTATCTTATTTATAAGAACTACCTAATTTTCATGCAAATACAAAATTAGTCTAATTTCTATTTATACCTAAAACTTGTATCAATTTCTAAAATAAACAGTTCTTACTTATATCCGAATGGAATGCAGGTGTAGACTTTGTAACCTGGCTTCTACTAGTTTTCATGGTGGACGACCTCAATGTCATATTCTCTTGTAGCTCTGAACCGATATTAAATGGTGCAAATTTCACCGGTTTGAATAAGAACAGATCTTATATTTTCTAACAAAGAAGATTAGAAATGATTCCTTGTGAATTTCGCTAGCCCGGCCTGACACCAAGCAATTCCGCTAAGACAAGCTTATATTCTTCTTGTTTATTATTTTTTTCTCATGAGATTATTTTCTCTTCTTGACCAGTTCATCTGGAAAATGCATCAAGTAGAAAAACGGCCAAAAAACTGTGAACCAAACTTATTGATTCTTGGCTTTATTAGAACAATATGCGTTAACATAAAACTATTGGTCAGGACCCAGCTCCCAAGCGGCTAGAAGCTTGGTCCACAATAGCAAGTTTCCTTCCGTTGCCATCAATCAGGTTGGTACATTTTTTAGATCCGAAAAAGCAAGCCCGTACACACACTAATGGATGGTTGGTCCAACGTTCTTTCCCTTCCGACTTCATACTTGTTTACACAGGTGTGTTGCGGGAGCAGATAAGAGGTATTGTTGCTTTCAAATGGTTTTGAAGTATATGGCCACTTTGGATCCCAGAACCTCTTTATCTGAAGATAAAAGAGTGCTTTTTGATACACATGGCAAGTAGAGAATATAGAATTACAGGCTATGAATCCTTACTTTCACAGGCATCTTACGCGTAAGATGAAGGCTCCGCAACAAATGTAAAATCAATATATTCTTCAGCAGATTCTTCTCTAGAGTTGCAAAAACCTTGCCCTTGCAAAATGGTCTTACAGTATCTCCGTCAATGGATAGCATAAAATTAAAAGCAAACCTCAGAATATCTGCATCAGGATGCATCTGCGCACCAGAGAACTCAAAAGGCAGAGCATGGTTCTTAGAAGCACGTGAATGTTCAGCGCTGACATCTGCTACTTTCAAGATATATCCTGCCAGTGGAAGCCATGCAAATTTGCCTTATTTGCGAAATGGGGATTGAGTATCGAATGGAAGTTCAATTGGTGTTGCATTGCCATAGAATTCTTCAAGGTTATAGAAAGCCCGCTGCTGTGGAAGGAATATGTGCACAACTACGTCACCTGTAAGAAGAAACTGTAAGTTAAACTGGGACCGAAAGAACATCCTTAAAGCTAAGAGGAGGAAAATATGAATAAAAAGAAATAACAGGAGATGGTTGTGAATGCATGTCACAATTTTCTCTACTCAATAACTATGTGTGTGTGTGTGTGTGAGAGAGAGAGAGAGAGAGAGAGACTCACTATAGATTTTCGAAGGTAAAACCAATTGAACTGAGCCTGCTTTGTATCTATTATACTAGATTTGTACACTAAATAAGTAATAACCTTTTTTCATACAGGTTTTAAAAATAATCAAAACACGATTATTACAATCTCATAGTGCTGAATGATAAAGAATATGCAAAGGACTTACCAAAGTCTAGTAGCGTCCACGAGTTGGGCTTTGTATCACCAGCTGCATTTTTATTGAACTGCTTCTCAGCTATGTCTCTTATTCTGGACCTGTCATATTTACACAAGAATAAAATGATTAGCTTAAACAAATGATTTGACACTTTGTGTGCAAAGTCATATAACCTCAGTGGGACAAAGAACGAACCCGATTGCATCAACCTGAGGGCGAGAAAAGGCAGTGACAATGATGAAAAACCGAGTCCAATATACCAGAGGCTTCACAAATAGAACGCGGATATCAGCAGCTTTTACCTCATTTGCAACTTTTGCTAGTGCAACAGCAACTACAAAAAAGGCAAGAAAAGTGTGAATTATCTCACAGCTACTTGTTCACATAGGAGAGTAACGAGAGTTGGTCTTGAATATTTGAATTATTTTTGAGTTAGAACATACTCTTAACTTTAAAAAGAAAAAAAACAAACAAACAAACAAACAAAAAGTTAGAACATACTCCAAGTATCACAACAAGTATTTTGCTCTGTAAGCATCAAACAACTAGAGGAATATCTGAAGAGGCAAGAAAGGGATTGATCGCCGGCAGCACATAAGGAGATTCACTTATTATTCCCAGCCGTTTGATAATGTAAATTAGTGTTTCGTACAAGATTAGTAAATATAAGATGCCGGCACCCACTGTGGGCAACAAGCACATGTTACACATGGAAGATTGATAAACGAAGAGACGAAGGGCCCCAACGTACTCTAAATCTCTAACTCTTCGATCACAAACAATAGTTTGATTGTCTGTTTTGAAGTCCACACCAGTCTTTGCATAGGGATATTTTACATGCGCATCCTTGCCTTTCCGATAGTTTCAAGCACATCTCTTCCCTTCAACCTGTTTGAGTAAGTCGCTTGATTATAAGCTTTTCTATCAGACAAGTTCGCCCATCACAATTTAGTCGTATCCGTAACTGCTTCAGTTAATTTTGCTGGGAATATCCTTAACTGCTCAAGCTCAACTGTGATGGCAGGTTGAGGCTAACAATGCAATGACACCTTAAACTTTCTTAGGTGTTTCATGAAATTTCAACAGCTGTGAGTGATACGCTGTTCTCTCATGCATAAAATTGTGGACACAAGAGCCTTTGCCATCTCATATTCCCTGCCGGTTACTGCAAAATCAATAAATGGGAGGGAAGGAAATAGGAGTCGAGACTCGAGAACAGTGGGCTTACAGGATAAGCTTTCTGCATCGTCATCAGCCTCTGCGGTTGGGCGTTTTCTGTCGCTGTCACTGTAGACCACCTTCCCATATTTTTGGAACAATTCGTCGAGCATCTCATCCGTATCCCCACCGTTCACATCCTGCTGCGAATGAAAATTACCAAATTGACACCGTCTCAGTGCAAGAACAGGTAGAGCATTTCAAGTATGGTACCACGCAGTCAATTCGTCATAAAACATTTATATGAGGAAAGAAAGGGTAATGCGGATTAGGAATAATAAAAGAGAGCACCAAGAACGGACAGAATATATGTATGTATGTATGTATGTATGTATGCATGAAGCAATGGAACAATCGGCGGTGGTGGGAGAACTGGAGAAGGAGCGGTGTAAGTAGTGAGGAGACTCAGATGGCCCTAGACTCCTAGCTGGGTAATTGCAAAAGGAGTGGGCAGCGGAGGGATACAGAGAGTGGTGGTGAGGATAAGGAGGAATTACCCACATGGACATGGTCAGGGCGTCTCTGGCAAAGGAAGAGCGGAAATCGAGGAGAGCTGGGGTTGAAAGCGCCGCGGCCGCAGCGCAATCCCGTCTTCAAGTGGCAGCTGTGAAGGAGGGATGCCTTCCGGGACCGGCCCTGGCCGTAGAGTCGGGCGGCGGATGAAGGCGCGACCGCTGCCGCCGCAACTGAGGCGCGCATCGTCGGGTGGCCGGTGAACCTACTAGCTTGCTGCTGCCTGAGAAAAGGAGAGAACACAGATTGAGAGGCTCAGAGAGAGAGAGAGAGGAAACCAGAGCGGAGGCGGAGGAGAAGATAAGATTTTTCTTTTTCTTTTTCTTTTTCTTTTTTTTGCTTTTCCCGTTTCGTTTCGGTGGAACGTTTGATAGCTGAGATTTTACTATTTCAGCCTTACAGACTACGCGCTCGCAACCAAATTTGGCCCAATTTATACTCAGCTACTTAGCTGGGAATTTTGATAGGCAGAGAACTACGTGGATTGGGGCCTCAACGTTCTGTCGACCTCGATCTGCTCCCACAAGTCTTTGCGGGCCGCCCAATATGAATTCGGGACGCTGCTAAAGCCCAAGGTAGAGCACGGATTGCAGTCCGATGCCCGGTCCGAATACGGCGCCCGTTAACCCTCCGGGTGCGGTGTTTGGTCGCACGAACATTAACAAATTAATTAATGGCCCGCGCTTCCCCTCTGGAAAGCGAAAAACGAAGAGAAGAGAAGAGAAATCCGTACCTCCGCCTCTCTCTCTCTCTCTCTGCCCCCCTCTCATCCGCCGTATCGCCGCAAACCCTAACCCTAGCAGCAGCAGCAGCAGCAGGAGGTGGAGGGAAAACTCTGGTTCGGTTGCCATGGTCAGTACGTTTGTCTTCTCTCTGCCGCTCCCTCGTGTGCTTTGTTTACAAACTTGGGGGGGGGGGGCGTGGGGTTCGGCAGGCAGAGGCGTCGGACGCGGTGGGCGTGGGAGGATCGCAGCCTAAGAAAAGGACCTTCATGAAGTTCTCCTTCCGAGGAGTCGATGTCGACCAGCTCCTCGCCATGGCCACCGACGAGCTCCGAAAGGTGGTATGCTTCCCGTGTGTTCCTGTGCCTCGCCTTTCTGTTTTCACTCAACCATCTAAGCTCGCGTCCTTTTGAATCAGTGCGACGGTTTGGTCTTTTCGATCTCTCTGTTTCCTTATCTCATACTGTGCTGTAGTTTTGCAGTTACTCTTTGGGGCTACGCTGTCTCGCTTTACCTGTTTTCCGACTCTTACATTCATAAGGAGGCGAGTGGAGTTATTTTTTCTTTCTCGTCATCGCGAGAGCCAATGCTGGTTATTCAAATTCTTTAAAACACATGTTTTCATGGGATTGGATTGTAGTGTGATTATAGTCCTATTATTATTATTATTAGTATTGTTGTTATTATTATTTTCCATAATAAGCCTAGAGGAGGAGAGGCAGTTTGATTACATTTCTTGTGCCGTCTAGATGGGATGGCATGTCAATTAAATTAGATGAAGGTGATCATTGAGTATTAGAGTTCTCACACCTAAATTTTTTTTTTTTTTGATAGCTGTTTGGATGCAAGTTTTTTTTTTAAAAAAAGAAAAGAAAAGAAAAGAATATTTCCCTAGTGGGCTGAGTTTTATGTCTCTGGCAGCTAAAGAGATTCCGGAGATATTGTATTCTCAAAGAAGATAATGGATTTTGCAAGGTGAAAAGGACTGACTTCGTAGTGTCCGGAGGCACATTTTTCCACATTTAATTGCAGCAGGCACTTTGGCTTGTCAATGCTGTCGAGGAGCCTAAGCCATTAACCTTCTTTCAGTCAGCTTTGTGATTTCAGGATCTTAATTTCTTGTTTATTTGATCCATTTGGATAGAATGCTGAACTTCTTCAAAGAAGCATTGACATGTTATATCGCTCTACGGCTGTCGTAGTCATTTCTTGCTTAAATGATTATGATTCAATTTGTAGTAGTTTTTGTCTGTGGTTTGCGGTAGATCGCTTGTCATGTATCTATTGTAATGGCTTATTATGCATCTACTATATGTTTTGACTTCTGAGACAGTCATCAATAGTTGCAGTGTTTTAACTTGTCTGTAACTGAATATGTGCAGAAACAGGATGCTCCTCCTGGAGAGAAGCCAGAGCCAGCAAGGACCCACCTCCGAAACATGATAATTGTGCCGGAGATGATTGCGAGCATTATTGATGTCTACAATGGAAAAACATTCAACCAGCTTGAAATTAAGGTAAGCTTTTGTCTGTTGGGCTTTTTCATGTAAGTTCCCTTCTTTTTTTTTCAGTTTGTAAAAATTGCTTAAGCTAGGGCCATTTTCTTCAAACACTTTTTCTTCCCATCGACTAGGCATCATTCCTTTTGCTGTGTAGCTTCTTTAATGTGCTGATGCACTTATTTTGTGTTAGTCTTTAACTCGACCTTTATTATGTTTTCACATTTTTCTGAATTATCATACTCAACATGGAATCTTCACTTGGGCGGTGTTTGCTTTGGAGAATTTTACCCTGGGGACAGTGAAAAACATCCCTAGGGAGAATTCTAGCTCTTCTTGTTATCCATGCTGTTTTTTGATTGGAGAATACAGAAAATATTTGGGATTAGGGCATAGCTACGGCAACAGCACAATTCCACCATTCCCCTGGAGTCGCCATCTCCGGGGGTAAAACTGCTATGACGATATTTCCCTCGCCCAATTCTATGCGAGGATATTTGATCCTCCATTGTGTTTATGATGTGATAACATGGCAATATCTGAATGTCATGCTTGTGTTAGGTTTGTCTCTTTTTTCATTTTGAATAAATACTAGGTTTGTCAAGTTCTCTTCTACAGCAGGAACAGTCAACTTTATTATAATTGCCATTACTATGTCAAAATTTATGTGGGTTGCTGACTGTGTTATGTGCTCGATATATTTGTTGGTTTCTACGCCGCACCCCGAAATGATTGGTCATTATCTGGCAGAGTTCTCCATCACATATAAGCCTCTTAAGCATGGAAGGCCTGGTATTGGTGCCACCCACTCATCCAGGTTCATCCCCCTGAAGTAAACAGAAATGCTCGTGGAAGGGATGGAGCAAACAGGTCCTGCATCTATGGCGATCACTTATATTTGCAAGTCGTTTTATTAGCATAACCTTCGAGGTCTGTTAGCATGGAGGGAACTTGTCCAAGTTTTTATTTGCTATATATATAGGTCCTTTTGTCAGCTAATGCCTCGTTTATTACTTTATATCAGCCATCTTTGTGTATCGAATTTTTGGCTGGCATTTTGACTTATAACTAGGCAGTGTTAGATTGTGTCTACTTACAACTAGCAAAGTTGATGGGATATAATCTAGAGCTCCTAAATTGATTATTTTCTTTGTTGCAATATTGTGGTATGAGTTACATGTTATCTGCCAAATGGCCGGCTGTCAGGCAGGACTTTTTGGGGCAAGGCGAGAATAATTCCAGCTGCTATGGTGGTCATGCTACCTATGAATATTGCATTCTCCAATTTTGGATGAGATTTATATAGCTCGAAGTGTCAGTTGAAGTTTCCTCTTATTCTGTTAATCGTATGTTAGGTCAATCTTCAAAGTCTTGGGTTCACAATTGTATGGTTGCGGTCTTACGGATGATATAGATTTTCTATTAATATGTTGTCAGTGGCCGCGTCATGTAATAATTGTTACTATTTGATCGTGGAAACTTTTTCGTGCGGTGACGATGAGAAAAATTAGTCAAATTGTTGTAGTGAATATTTATTCCTGTTAGATGTCCCCGAGATTTTCGTCTGGTGGTGAGGTGTGCAATTTTAGTCAAAATTTGTAGTGAATCTCTCTTCACGCCATTGTAAAATGGGTGCTTTTAACTTTTTAATGGAAATTACTTTCCTGAAAGCTATCGATGTTATCAAAGTGTTTCTCATGTGAAATTTAAAGAAAGCTAATTTATGGACAATTCGCCTGTTCAGATGCCACATTGGTTAGGCAGATAATTACAAACGTGAGGGAGCAAACGGAAGCAAAATTAAGCTGCAGGATGAGCAATCTTACGAAATTCAGAAATTAAGACCTTGTTGGTCCACATTGTATTCCTGTTAGATGTCCTGAGATTTTCGTCTGGTGGTGAGGTGTGCAATTTTAGTCAAAATTTGTAGTGAATCTATCTTCACGCCATTGTAAAATGGGTGCTTTTAACTTTTTAATGGAAATTACTTTCCTGAAAGCTATCGATGTTATCAAAGTGTTTCTCATGTGAAATTTAAAGAAAGCTAATTTATGGACAATTCGCCTGTTCAGATGCCACATTGGTTAGGCAGATGATTACAAACGTGAGGGAGCAAACGGAAGCAAAATTAAGCTGCAGGATGAGCAATCTTGCGAAATTCAGAAATTAAGACCTTGTTGGTCCACATGACCACATGTTCTTAAAAACAAAATTAAGCAAAAAAGTTTTATACGAGTGAATGCGGCCATACGATACTACCCAACAATCGTAAGCCTCTTCTTTATCAAATCAATGCACTAAGTCTTTAAAATACCCAGTTAATTTAGTCCATGATATGTAACTTTATATGTAGCTCCGAAATACAAGAACAAATTTAAGCCCCAAAAAAGAAAGAAAAAGGAGAGGTAACAAAGTTCAAACGCTCAAACTTTGTAATCTTTGTGGTGTTTCCCACTTCCATCAGACCAATACAGTTCTTCCGCCTGCACCCTTACTGGAATTTTGAAACAATCACAAGCGAACATGATTATTCACAAAATAAAATCAGAGTTCATCACTGATGTCCAAGAAACATAGGCAACATGCTAAGCAGGCAACTAATAAGCTTCAATTTTGTTCTCCGCCAAACAACAGCCTCCCACTCATATCTTTCGTTCTTTGCTCATAAATGATATTCTTTGGTTTCCCAACCACAAAATCAACCAAGTATACAAGCCAATAGTTCTCCTTCAGCAATATTTAGTTATCATCACTGGCGAACATCCTTACGAGGATTACAGCACAGAAGAAATTTAGGTAGATTCAAGGAGATAATCACAGTACCTAATCTCTATCAGGAATTAGAAACCTCCGACAGTACAAACAACAGAAAGATTGATGATCTAAAGGACGGCCCATGAATTCTTACAACGGCTACAAAATCTAAACTCATACTGCAGATTAGTACATGAGGGCGTGCTCTTAAGGCAACGAGTTGCGCCAGGCCAGAATGCTATTAGCTTCCCTGATACTTCTTGCTCTTCTGTAGTCTATTTCCGCATCCGAGCATGCCTTGCTAGAGCGAAATATCTTTCTTTCGTGGGGTTCTGAGCTATTTGGAGGAGTTTCCTCATCCTCAACGGAAGCATGCCCATTTTCTAAAAGAGTAGGGATCTTGGATTGAGAGTTTGGTTTAGAAGCTGTGGTAGGTGGGCAGAAGGTCAGAGTATAAGAGAAAAACAAAAGTAATAGCATCAACATGAAAGGATGAATCTGGTGATCAGTGTTAATATGCACACAACGGCGGTAACTCAAATAGTCAAACACGCGGAAGACCAAACCATTATTCAAACTTCATAAGATAAGAAGGGTGAAAATTTTAATTAGATGCAATCAAGCTTTCTTCAATCAATCCTGCACAAAATTCCAAAACATGAATGGTAACTAAAGGTTAGGACTCTGTACCTGCAAATGCATTGTTCGAGTCCAGAATTTTATACTCAGCTCCGTTGACAAGCTGATCAGTTACTTTTTGTGGACTTCCACAATCCTGCATACGTGAGAGTGCCGTCTTCCGATCTTCATTAATCAACTCATTTACTGCATTATGCTCTTTAGATATACTACTACTTGCAAAGGGAGACATGGTAAAAGACTCATCAGCAGCATCAGCTATCTCCACATAGTTTTGTGTAGCGATGATTTCATCGGCGCTAAACCCAAACGACGCTCTGTAGGCTTCAACCTCCTCAACATCTTGTTTGTTATTCTTGGTATGTCTGTTTCCACCGTTGGAATAAACATCCCCTTCCCTGGAAACACTTAGCCTCCCTCCATAGGGCAGTGATTGCTGTGCCTGGTCCAAGAAGAACTGTGCAGACGTAGCAGGGCAAAAGAAATTGGTCTTTTGCAACAACATGAATTTTCTGGAGGTAGCAGAATCAAGCCCAAACAGCTTAGAATTTGATGATACCCTTGGAGAGTCACAAGCAGAGATTGAGGTATTCCATTGTGTAGGGACCGACTCCTTCTCAGGAAAAGGCGAGGAAAGACCGGTCCTTGGAGTTGCGGAGGCGGGAGATATTAAGCTGCTAGAAGGACTTCCCGGGTAGTAAAGCGGATAAGTTGCCTGAAGGTCAGAACCAACAGAATAATGTGATGACAAGAAAGGTGCGGCTGCATTCTCTTTACCAGCGCCTTTAATACCGGCAGAAGAGGAAAGAAATCGTGCGAAAGGCACATCTGGCGATGAAGGAGTGGTGAGGTGAGCGAGTTCGGGTGGAGGGGTGAGTGGAGCAGTAGATGGTTCTGTTGTAAAAGTCGAGAACACAGGAGGGGAGACTAGTTGGGTTTCATGAGCATATGGACCAGTGGCATACATGGTCGATGATGGCCCACCAGGGGAATTGGCAGATATAGAGAGGAAGCAACTAGGTGATTGGGCTGTTGAAGGAAGTGCAGAGTTTATAAAGGATGCTGGCGAAGAAGGTGGAGCAAGAAGCGATAAGTTCAGAGGTGCACTCTGATTTGAAAGGCCATTCACATTACTGGTCGACGCATTTCCATCCGGAATCCGTGATGCCGGAACAATACGCTTTCCTTCTTTGTGTAATCCGAAACAGGACAATCCAAAGCAGCCCCCCCATTTGTTCCGCTGGTCAAGTATAGAAGCAGCATATAAGTACATAAAGTATGTAATTATCTCAGTAATACTATTTCCTACTACAGGAAGCAAACAGAATTAGCTTGGTAAAATAATACAAGAATTTAAAATCGGAGCTCTATATATTATGACATTTTGAAGGAGAAGAGTTACAAACCTGTGGGAATAATCAACCATATGAGAGGCAGCTAAGAAGGGAGTTTTGTTGTAATAGCAGAAATGCTAACAGAATCCAATGCCCTATCAACCCTTAATCCTTAAATGGATCAAAACTAACAAATGACAGGTGTCTAACTATGACATAGTGAAGAATGAAGTTTGAGTTAGAACAGAATAGGAGGCAACAGAAATTCATAGTAGTTTAGCTAGCCCCTAACCTTATGATTTCCAATTACAGCTTCCATCCCAATCACGGATTACTGGTCAAAATAATACTTCTATATAATATATGTTCTAAAGGGCCAATAGGAGGATAAAACACATATAACAATTGTATATTTTTAATTACTCTCTAAATTCTAAAATCTTCTGTAGGTTATCATTATAATTTATAACTGGCTCTGTTGGCATATCCCATCTTCCAAGCATGACTTTTATTTTAGTCCATTCTTATTGAGAGTTCATACATTATTATGTCGATACAATACCTAAACTGATTATAATGGTTCACCGTAACAAGCAGCAGAAGGTTCTGCAATTGCATAATATGAGTTTTTCTTTAACAAAACAAACTTAGATGATTGAGGGTGTGGCTAAGAAGCTAAATGGTAAAGCTCTTTGTGCAGTGAAAAAAGGTCAACAGTGGTTGTGCATATAAACGAGTCCTCTATCTCCAGTAGGCTGCAGTACGAAGTAGATGATGAATCGCCAAGAAGAATGGTGGAGAAGAGAAATACTTTTGAACCAATATGGAGGCGTCAGCAACAAATAAAATTCTAAAAGAATTAAGCAACCAAGTTAGCAGCATAAATTGCAAGGAAACTACTAGCTTCTTCAATTTCAGGGATCAGGAAGATTGTTTATCTTGGCAAATTCTTGTGATGAGCAGGAGTTACAATTAAAATATGAAATGACAATTTGAAAATTAACCAGAAATTTTTCACTTTAGCTACACATAATCGAGGTTACTTTCTATGCGCAGAAGAAAATGATGAATACATTTAGATTTGAAGGGTAATAAAAAATAACGAAGAAAAGTTCAGAAGAAAAAACAAGGGCAGAAAGAGCAAAAGAGATAAAGAATATGGTCAATACATCTAAAGATGGGAATTCTGCCAGAGTTACTGTTGGAATACGGGAGAAATTATAATGCAATCATGCAGATGCATAAGAGCTTAACAGGCACAACAATAAAAGGGGCACTATGAGGACATTAAGATGAAGAACTTATATGCATATAAAATTAAGGTTAGATAAGAAGGCAAAATACATGCAAGAAATCATGTGACCCATTTTGGTCCGAGCAACCAGCAAGTTTGATCTGAAATTCGTTGCAATTCGGAGATAACCGACAAATTATTGTAGCAAATTAAGAAAGTTTACAATTTGCTGTTAGGAATTTCCAGTTAAATCAAAACATGAGTGTCTAATTAAGTAAGACACAGCCCAGTAGAGGATAACGATTGGAACAAATAATTTAGGATATAATCAACACCAAACCAAGTCAAAAGTAGGGGCTAACAGAACACAAACATGGGCATGTAAGCTACAAAGCGAACGTAAATTTCTGCATCAGAGAGCAAGATGGGGAGCAGAAATAGAGCATTGTACCTCAACCAGCTGAACTTTTACGAGATAAATCCAAATTACAATTTAAGGATGCAAATGCCAGCTGAAACTATAGAAGTATATGTAGGTTTTGTCGGCAAAGATTTGCAGGTGCTGGAAGAATTATAGAGGCGAGGGAGGGGGGGGGAAGTTAGGGATCAGTGATAAAACAAGGAATGCTGCTCTAGAGGAACCAAGATTAACTGGATCTCTGTAAAATTTTCCACCACAATTGGGAAGGAAGAAGATCCGTCCAGCAGATCAAGCTGACGTACTGAAAAGTCCCAAATTAAACAACAAAAATAAAAAGGAAGGGGATAAATAAAGCATCATCTAGCAAAAGCAGGCGGTGTACTCTTTATCTACGTCAGATCCCATTTGTAGGCAATCTACAGGAGTTATTCGGTTCAATAGCTAGAGATCGAGCACGAACAGCCAAAGTTACACCCCTGAGGCCTAGATCTCACTAGGATTTGGAACTTGGTTTTTAATTTCATCCCCCCTCCAGCCGAAAGTGGAGGGGGATATAAGTAGGGCACTGACGATAAACCGGCATTACCAACAATTAGGAGATCCTGAGCTTGGAAGAGCTGAAACTGAAAAGGGTGGGGTAGGAGAGATACAGAGAGAGAGAGAGAGATACACACACACACACACACAGAAAGAGAGAGAGAGAGAGAGAGAGAGAGAGAGAGAGAGAGAGAGAGAGAGCAGGGGCGTTAAATTAAAAAGATACCCTTTCCCGCAGCTGAGGTCGGAATCTGGTATCCGCAGAGCCAATGGCGGTCGCGCCCCCCCTGCTGCTGCCACCTCCGCCATTCCCAGCCATTCTCCTTCACATTCTCCACCCAGATCGCCGGATCTCCGCCGGATAACGACTGACGGGGCTGCTTCGACTCACAAAGCGCAGAAGCGACTCGTGCTCCTCTTCGAGAGGTCGGGGGAACGGGAGAAGAAGGTACTAGCAGAAGAGCTCTCGACTGTGCTGTGCGTTCCCACGACCGCACCAGGCTTCAGATGCGCCCCCTCTCTCTCTCTCTCTCTCTCTTCCTTTCTCTCTTCCTCCTTTCTTTTTGTCCCGCAGGCCTTTTTTTTTTATTTTATTTTTTCCCCCTCCCTTTTCTTTTTGCTTTTTTTAAGCCTATAAAATGGTTTCGCTCTTTTACCCTTGACGTGCCGTGAGCGTGAACAAGCAAGCAAGCTCGCTCGCGCGCTCTCTCTCTCTCTCTCTTCCCCCACTTGCTTGCTGGTGTCAGAAAGATGGGGGCAAGTCCCTGGTGGACACACGCATACCTTATTTCTGCTTTATATATATTTTTTTATTCTCCTCTTTTTTCTTGTTTTGGTAAAATTACTCTCTAGACCCTGCAGAAGTGCAGAGTGCAACTCGGACGGGTGATAATTAAGTTGTGCCGGGTTGAAGGTCAACCTCAGTCTAACTGCATGCAAACGATCCTTTATTCAACCTAAGTGTGGGGGCCTTTGGGCCTTTTTCTTAAACGGCATCACCGGCCTAAACTTTTCTTTACGTTTGTTTTTTTTTTTAACTCCCTAACAACCGTAAGCTGACCTTACCTCAGCCGGAGGACAAATCATATATATGGATTGGGCCGAATCAGATCAGATCGGATTAGCCACTTTACGGATAATCTAAATTATTAGGAAGCTTTTTAGATGCTCAGATTTATTTATTCTCTTCAATATAAAGAAGTGAATAGTCAGTTCTTTCATGACTAAACGAAACCACCCCCTACTTTATCGTAGTACACACTATAAGTTACTTAATCTCTGCTTTCGACAGAAGGATATTAGGTCCTTCGTATCCAATGAGCATGCGAGTGAAAAGAAAAAAGTGAAGGTAAAAATGTATGGAGGCCCCCCAAACAATCATTCGTTTTTTAAAATAAACCTAGCTAGCTTACAGCTTTTTTTATTTTTAAAATTCTCGCTCTCTCATGTAACATAAAATATTAAATGTGATTAGCAAATGACTTTCCTTCACAGAAAAAATATTAGGAAATAACTTAAAATTGGTAGAGAGATTGATGGCAAGATGCTTTACATTTGAATCTTAAGAAGTTCGTCCAAATTTATTTTTTTTTTTAAAGATAGGTAGCATGTTATCCGCTTCGTTTATTTCATTTAGAAATAAATTTAGTTAGAAATATGAATCAATTAGAATTCGAACTCGGGTTTCGGATACCAATCATCAAGCTCTTTGCCACTTGCTCTAGGAACGATCGATAGTTCGTCCAAAATTTTAAAAAGTAAATAATTGTAGATGTTAGATAGTGTACGTACTATAGAAAATATTCACAATTTGGTGATAGTCCGACGATCGGTGCCTAAACAGAAGGTAGGATGTTATGAAATTAGTCCTATGCAATAGTAGTTTCAAGTTTACAGAAATTAAACCTTTAATATTTTGATCAAATCCTGAAACCGAATACATTAGAAATTGGTGGCATGCGCGCGCGCAGGCAGAGCAGATCCCTTGGGCTTGGGTGCATGGTTGGAGTAAAAACCAAATGTGAGCAGATGTGCTCGATCTCAGATTCTCAGTCATTATATTTCATAGGCACGGGGAGTAATTAAGGAGGAAGATGTAATGAGATGAGTTGGGCATTAATTAAGAGCCGTCGCAATGACGGACGGACGGGAGACGAAGCCGGACCCTTCTGCATGGTTACGCGGTCACCCTTCCTTATTACGAGGTGGTAAACAGCAGGTCAATTCCTCGGCACCACCCATTACGACAAGGACAGAGGAGGTTAGTTATCAAATATTGGTTCCCTCCATCCATTTCTGGCTTGTTTCTTCTTTCTTTCTCCTTACTCCCCCCTCCTTTCTCCCCAGTCCTTCCCGAACCCCCCTTCGGGATCGGAAAGGAATCGAGAGAGAGAGGAATTGAAATAGACTTAAAACCTTTTAAACAATAAAGAAAAAAAAAAAAAAAAAAAAAAGGGAAAAAAAAAGAAAAAGAAAAAGAAAAGAGAAAAGAAAAGAAAATCTAAGAATTAATGACCCCACGGAGAATGGATCTCCGCCTCGCCCTCGCGGGCCTCCTGTCCGTCGCGCTGTTGGCGGCACCGTTGCCCGTGTCGCAGGGGCAACCGTCGCGGCCCGCGTCGAGCTTCATCCCGCGCGACAACTTCCTGATCGACTGCGGAGGGACGGCGCCGGTGAACACGAGCGACGGGCGCTTCTTCAAGACGGACATGCAATCGAACTACCTGCTGTCGGCCAAGGACGCGATCCGGGTGTCGGTCCCGGAGGCGCCGGGGGTGCCGTCGCCGGTCTACCTCTCCGCCCGGATCTTCCACGACGAGGCCACCTACAGCTTCCACCTGACCAGCCCGGGCTGGCACTGGGTGAGGCTCCACTTCTACCCGCTCAACAACTCGGACTTCGACCTGACCCGCGCCGCCTTCTCCGTCAACACCGACGACTACGTGCTCCTCCACAGCTTCACCCTCGACGACCCTTCCAAGTGGGCCCTCAAGGAGTACCTCATCAACGCCACCTCGGACCGCCTCTCCCTCCACTTCGCGCCCCTCCGCGACTCCGTGGCCTTCATCAACGCCATCGAGGTCGTCTCCGCGCCCGACATCATCGTCTCCGACACGGCCTCCTCGCTGGTCCCCGTGGGCGAGGCGTCCGGGCTCTCCCAGTACGCCTACCAGACGGTGTACCGGCTCAACGTGGGCGGGCCCCCCATCACCCCGGCCAACGACACGCTGGGGCGCTCGTGGGGCGAGGACGGCGAGTTCCTGCAGCAGCCCAAGGCGGGGGCCAAGAAGGCGGCGGCGGCGCCTGGGGCGGTCAAGTACAGGGAGGGCACGTCGCCGCTGATCGCCCCCAGCTGGGTGTACGCGACGGCCGTGCACATGGCGGACGCGGGCGTGGAGAGCCCCAGCTTCAACGTGACGTGGCGCCTGGAGGTGGACCCGTCCTTCGGGTACGTGGTCCGGCTGCACTTCTGCGACATCGTGAGCAAGTCGCTCAACGACCTCTACTTCAACGTCTACGTGAACGGGCTGACGGCCGTCTCGGGGCTCGACCTCTCGGCCATCACCGACGGCCTCGCCGTGCCCTACTACAAGGACCTGGTGCTGAACGCGTCGGTGGCGGGCGACCGGATCACGGTGCAGGTCGGGCCCACGCGGGAGGACACGGGCAGGGCGGACGCGCTGCTGAACGGCATCGAGGTGCTGAAGATGAGCAACTCGGTGGAGAGCCTGGACGGCGAGTTCGGGGTGGACGGCAAGAAGGAGGAGGAGGGGGGACCGAACCGGCGCGCCGTGGCCGCCGTGGGGTTCGCGATGATGTTCGGCGCCTTCGCCGGGCTGGGCGCCATGGCGGTGAAGTGGTACAAGCGGCCGCAGGACTGGGAGCGGCGGAACAGCTTCTCGTCCTGGCTGCTCCCCATCCACGCCGGGCACTCCAGCTTCATGACCACCAGCAAGGGCTCGGGCTTCGGCTCGCACAAGAGCGGCGGCTACACCTTCTCCTCCACCCTCGGCCTCGGCCGCTACTTCTCCCTGGCGGAGCTGCAGGCGGCCACCAAGAGCTTCGACCAGAACGCCATCATCGGCGTGGGCGGCTTCGGGAACGTGTACCTGGGAGAGCTGGACGACGGCACCCAGGTGGCCGTGAAGCGGGGGAACCCGCAGTCGGAGCAGGGCATCACGGAGTTCCAGACGGAGATCCAGATGCTGTCGAAGCTGCGGCACCGGCACCTGGTCTCGCTGATCGGCTACTGCGACGAGAACGCGGAGATGATCCTGGTGTACGAGTACATGGCCAACGGGCCCTTCCGGGACCACATCTACGGCAAGGACCTGGCGCCGCTGTCGTGGAAGCAGCGGCTGGAGATCTGCATCGGGGCGGCGCGCGGGCTGCACTACCTGCACACGGGCACGGCGCAGGGCATCATCCACCGCGACGTCAAGACCACCAACATCCTGCTGGACGACAACTTCGTGGCCAAGGTCTCCGACTTCGGGCTGTCCAAGGACGCCCCCGGGATGAACCAGACGCACGTGAGCACGGCCGTCAAGGGCAGCTTCGGCTACCTGGACCCGGAGTACTTCCGCTGCCAGCAGCTGACGGACAAGTCCGACGTCTACTCCTTCGGGGTGGTGCTGCTGGAGGCCCTCTGCGCGCGCCCCGCCATCAACCCGGCCCTGCCCAGGGAGCAGGTCAGCCTGGCCGAGTGGGCCATGCAGTGGAAGCGCAAGGGCCTGCTCGAGAAGATCATCGACCCCAACCTCGCCGGCACCATCAACAAGGAATCCCTCTCCAAGTTCGCCGAGGCCGCCGAGAAGTGCCTCGCCGAGTACGGCGTCGACAGGCCCTCCATGGGCGACGTCCTCTGGAACCTCGAGTACGCCCTCCAGCTGCAGGACGCCAACCCTCCCGCCGCCGCCGCCGCCGTCGCGGAATCTCCTCCGGCGTCGGCGTCGGCCGCGTCGTCTGCTAATTCCTCCGCGTCGGACGGGGAGGAGCGCGACCAGGCGGCTTTGGCCGCTAGCCGCGGCGTGGACGCCGATTCCAACTCGGTGGTGTCCAACGAGCTGTTCGCGCAGCTGGCCGGGATGAAAGGCAGGTAGAGATGCAGTGCGCGCGCGCGTGCGTGCGTGCGTGCATGGGGCGGTGGGATATATTGATGGGCTCAGTGGATGCGCTACGTAGTTATATACTAGCTCCATACGTGTAAGCGAGATTGAACCATTGGATCCGTTCTAATTCTCTTCTATATAATTTCTGTGCGTGTGTGTGTGTGTGTGTGTCCGCGCCGGCCCTGTACTACTGACGTGGTCGTACTCAAAGCTCTCGTCTCGTGAAACTCTTTGTTATATATATACATGTACGACTACATATAAGTTTATTGTGACTTGCTGTTTAGAGCTAGATAACTGTCGCCGGGAGTGGGACTAATCATCATAGCGCGCAGTTTCGGTGGTCCAGGGCACCGCGACAGTTATTATCATACGAACGGTTTTATTCGACCAATAAATAAGATTGGTCATCCGACCCGAAATAGCATTTCAACAACTCGCACTTTTTATCCTCGCCCAGATTTAATTGAAGATCAAAATGTCATCTGTACGTGCCATCCACCTTGGCTTGAAAGGAGCTTAGATTCAGGTTAATAGTACACACACACACACAAATATATATATATATATATACACACACATTATGTATAAGAGATTTCAGAATCAAACGAAAAGCTCATTGCGGGCGCTAGATCTTCTTCTCGAAATTTACATGTCGGGAAAAGACCAAAAAAAGAAAAAGAAAAAGAAAAAGAAAAAGAAAGCGTGCTGACTTTGATAGCTGGGGTAAACCAAGCATCAAAATAACGAATAGTATTAGGGAAAGGCGAACTCACATTTTCCCCTCCAAACATCACACAATCATAATTATTCTATTCTACGATTTCATATGCAAGCGCTAACTCCTCTTCACCAAGCCTCCAGCAAAACAGAGATATTATTAGGTTGATGGCGCAGATGTGCTGTGCCAATTAAATCACAAAAATATATTTCCATGAAACAACTTATTAGAGATTAGTGAAAATCAAGGGCCTAGGGATCATGGGCATAGCTTTGCCAAGTCTTAGCAAACTTACAGTCTGGTCTTACAGTCAGGGCAGCCCCCCGGCGGTTTCGTATATTTTATAAAAATTAAGATTACACTGTGCGTTAAGCGTTCTTTCATTTGGTACCTCTGATATTGCAATAATTGAGCTGAAATATACACAATTCTCAGCTTGGAGAATATTGCAAACCCTATTTGCGTAATGCTAAGCTTGCCGGTTTATAAATGACATCCTTAGGAAACCATTAAGAAGTACAGAGGGATCTCTCGGATCAAAAAAACAAGTTCATTGGCCTTTTCACGAGCCATATACTTGAAAGAAATAAATATGAATATATGGTCATTAAAAACATAAATTAGTTCACCAAGTACTAAGAAAATGCGACAAGTTAAACAGTACCCATAACGCCTACCCCTTGTAGGCGCGAACGTAAATGACCAGCTTTTTCTTGAGAATCACTCTCATATTACGTATAGCAGTAAAGCCCGCCTTGCTTGATTACGCACTTCAGGAAGTCCATGACACCGGCATGTCGAAAGATCCAGGGGTATATGCAGAGGGATATCCAATTCTACAATGCGATTAGAATCAACTCCTCAAAAAATGCGATCATATTATGGCACCCCTCGCCAATGGCGAGAATCCGTTTGTCAATTGTCATGTCATTTAAAATAGAAAAGAAAGAAAACAGCCTCCCCCAACACCTGTGCATTGAAATAAAAGCAAGAGCTACTTGTTAGGACGGCATGCCGACCTGCCGGAATCGAACCGGCGATCAAGGATATGCAGAGCATCTTATAACCCCCACCCTGCAAATCCAACACTCTTCCATCTGAGTTGAGGTCGGTGATTACATGTCCAAACAATAAAGAGAGCTAGGCAGTCAGTCATAAACAGAACAATAATACAAGGCCATCTCATCATCCAAAATTTCCAACTTGATTGCAAGCGCACCGATAAAACTGCTGCTAACCTACTAAATCACGCCACCTAATTAATAGAACCTTCTACATGAGCTAGAATAAAGGGGCATTTGTAGCAATGCAGCAGGGTAGCAGACCTGCTCGTTCTTGCCATGGTAGCCGATGGAAGTAATGTTCAGACCTAATTTAGGTACAAACTGTAATTACGATAATCCTCCACTGGTAGGAGGGAATTACTTTATATTAAGCTGGCCTTATTCATGCGTAAACAATAGTAGGCCAGTGTCAGTCCTTAAGTACGATTTGTTACGACAAAAATAAAAATTAAAAAAAAAACTCCTTTGCCAGTTGGAGACAAAAAAAGAGAACTACGGGAAAAAAGAAAATAAATAAATTATACAAATATTTACGTGGCCAGGCCATTTACGAAGACTTCAATTATAAATAGAATATAAACGAATGCCTTTTTCAGAAAATCCTAACTCTAAAAATAACGGAATGCTCTCTCCTCCAAAATGTTATAATTATGCTACATCCCCAAATTCGTGAGAAAGTAGCTATATTTATAAAAATTACTAAATCCCAATTAGATTTGAATTAGCTTCATTTTAAAGCTAAAAATAATGCTGGTTTGACTAAAACCCCAAGATGACTAGAAATATAATCAGTAAGATTAAAAATAATTTAGTAAAATACTCAAACCCAATGCAATTAGGAATAATCTCAGCTTAAACAAATAGGCTGAACAAAAACAAAATAGAACTAGAAAAAAAAAAAAAATCTTAGACCCCCAAAATTCGAGACACATCTAACCAATAAACAGAACTATGCACAAATGACAATATTTTAGCATGAATTACCACCAACTTAAAATGTGTGAAAACACTTCAAATTATAATGATTAGCCGATAAAGTCCCCGGTGGAGGACATCAAACCTCATTTGATTGTGGCAAAATGTGAGTGAGGTTTCTGTCGTTTTGTTTCAGTGTTTTCCCCTGCTTTATGTATGAACAATACCATTCGTTTATCTCAATTTTCCTAGTAGGCGACTCCACACGTTGGCAGGACCAATATACCTATAACCACTGCGTTGCAAGATAGTGAAAGTGGAGGGTCGGGTTTGGTGCTGTTTGGATGAAACTTTTTTTGTTTTCGGTAAGCTTTCTTTAATAATGCCCTAAACACTTCAATAAAATAAAATATAATATAATCACCCCTAATAGTTTCCTTCAATAACCAAACTCCATGTCGGAGCTTATGCCTCACTTCAGCTTTCTACCATAGCACAGGATCCAGAACGTACAATTTTCGAATACTTGCGATAGAAGCTATTATGAAAGCTAAGGCGGGGAGAAGCCGTTTTGACAGTTAGACTACAATAGTTGCCTTTTTCTGACTTGCTTAGAAAACTGATTACCGCTGCACAGCCACTAGAAAAGAGCTATATATATATATATATCCAATAGTGGGGGATTTTGTGTGTCCCCCCTCTCCATCGGCTGAACATTACATCAACCGTGTGCACTTTTCTTAATGTGAACAGGTTAATGTGATGTTAACTGTTAAAGCCAATGGAAAATGATTCTTTGAAGGCATATCATCCCCCCTCTAATCACAATAGAACCCATAATAGAATATTAGCAAGTCTCCTTTTTTTAGCCTCACTGGCTTCACCATCGCTGCTACTGTTGATTTCCAACTTAAATAGCGATTTTCTGTGCTTTACTTAATTGGGCCTCTTTTTTTCAAAAACACACCCAAAAAAAAAAAAAGAAAGAGGAAAGGGCATGTTTTTAATCCAAATTTTCTTTTCAAGGAATTTGGGTGTTAAGGGGATGGGGAAAGCCAAAAAATGAAACACATACCATGCACATTCACTGCGACTTGGATGGCCATCCAATAAATAGGACACCTGCAAGGATAGGAGTGCCTCCATAAATAAAACATTAACGAGTAATAAAAGCAAGGAAACTAAAAGATAATTCCCATGATAACCAAGTTCAAATAAGTTATCAGCTAAATATCCACAATGCTATTTCAGTTAACAAAAGGGAGGCAACAACAAAAACAACCCAGAGAAAATAAAATAATTGTACTAACATATATAGACTCGCACAGCCAATAGAATTGGAGAAGTTAACCATCTTTTCTTAGAGGTCCCTTACATGGTCAGACATTGAACAGGCCACCTGCAGATAAAAAACCAGAATCTGGATCACAGAAGCCAATCAAACTGACATGGTATCTGTTTGTTGCAACAAATTCTTATAGCTTTTTCCTTTTTCTTTTTTAATTCCTCAGGGTTGATCATTTTATAGGGATGAAACAGCATAGCATATAACAACTTAATCTTTCAAACAGTATCCTTTAAGCCATATATGTATTTCATACTTTTGGAGTAGCCGAGTATTCAAGGCATTTTGGAACCAGCAGTTACAACCACTCCTATGCTTTGGGTACAACTTGGAATAGCCAAAGACTTCAAAGACTAAATCATCAAGGGAAAAGAATTGGAATATGCCATGTGTATGACCATGGCCTAGCACCCAATTTTGATGGGTTATTTTCTTAGTTCTAAATTGACCAAAACAGCCAATCCTTTTTCACAGCTTACTATGTTATTATGTCCACAATGAAGTAAAAACGCACCTCATTTTCTTACAGTTTCCCTTTTTTCGGTTTTTCTGAACAAATTCTATACAATAAAGTGCATTCGTAAATAGACTTCTCCACTCTTATTGCTGTTAGTTCGCTTCATCTTCTTTGAACAACAAAATACCTGTCACCCATGGATGACTCCATCACATAAAACTTCTCAAAACATGTAAAAAACTAAGTGTAATCAAACAATGTTTTATCAAGTGAAAACTGTTCTTTACAAAAGTAAAATCCAAAAGGGCATAAGAAGCAAAAATTATATAATAAGGCAACCCCGTATGGGCCTTGAAACCACAGAATTTCGCATCCTAATTTCAAGGCCCCATAAATGCTTCCCAGTAAAGTAAATAACGTACATTCATCTCCACAGCTTCCATTAAAGCATCCTATATAGCGCTAACTAATCAAACATTGGGGAAAAAACCTAAGTGTACTCTAAAGTGCCAACACTCGGAGGTTTCTGTTTATATATAATAATAAACGAATGAATTTGGCATGTGCCCGTACAAGATTTTCAAATTTTTTTTAAAAAAAACAAGATTTGAAAAAGACAAGACAAACTATTAACCTTGTTGGCAGAGAACTCATCCGCTACAGAAAAAATCAAAGAATATTGCTGTATAGACAATTAGCCATTCTGAATAGTGCAGTACCCTGAAACAACAAAAAATTCAACCAATCAGATCCTCTAATTCACATCCGCGCTAATAGTTTCTGAAAATTTACTAGAAGCCTATGCTCATGTCATGTAGTGATACAAAAAACCTAGGAAAAGCTAAGAAAGCTTTCTGCGATCCATTCTTTTTCTTTTTCTTTTTTCTTTTTCTTGGTTCTTGTATATCCAAAAGAATAACCATTTAAATTCCAGACGATACAAACTTAGAAATATGGTATCAAATCAGAAGCTGAATAGACCAAAGAGAGGACTAAAGGGCACAGAAGTGAATGTTTTCTAGCATCACAAGTAATGAAGAGAGATATCATCAACATGCGAAGATGTCCGACAGATAGATAAACTTAAGGAATAATCATCTAGCCTACCATGCAAAAATTTTAAGGGCAAAATTTTTACCAGGCCCATCTCAAGAAACCAATTATGTATGTTTTTGCCAGTTCTATTTCCTTTCTTTTGTTTAATTATCAATATTTAGTTAATACACTGAATTAATATGTTGAAAAGCATCTCTAGTCATAGAGAAAAACCATGATAATTTTAGGGCGCAAAGGTTTTATCACGTAGTTACAAATTCAATTGCCATTTTTCTAGGGAACATAAGCTGAAATCCAATCCAAATAAAAGCAGGCAATATTGTTCACTAGTCATGTAGCATTCTGGCCCATCTCATACTACTAAACAGAGATTAATTTCTTCCGAGTAATAGGCTAATTTCCTATTTCATGTTTGTTCATTTTCTAATGATTCGAGTAAGATTTCAAATATATATCCTCTGGAATAGTGAAACAGAAGAAGATAGTTTAACTAAGAGAAAATGACATGTTCAAGGTTTATAGGTTTTGGTATAACGATGAACAATAGCAGTAGTATGCGAATCTAGGAGGCCTTGAATTTTTCCTTCAAAAAGATACATTAAACAGAGTAGAGATGCCAAGTGATAGAAAGTATATACATTAAGAAAAAGAACGAGCAATAAATCAATAATATACATACAAGGACATATATAAATGACAGATAGAAGATCCTCGCAGCAGCTTCGATTCTTCCATCCCACTTACAACGTGCAAGTACAGAAACACCGAGTACTTTGTGACGTTAAGACAACTTGCCACGAAGCTTCTATCGCATCCCACAGTTCGAATCAAAATTACACCAAAACCCAAAGAATGTCAAAGATCCCAAATAAAGCATACATAGTTGAAGAAATAACAAGTACACTTGAGTTTTTCATCGGACAAATTAAACATGATATTTTGAATTGCTGTTTTTTAAGAGCAAAACCATTTAGGGAAATCCACAGTTTCTGGTGATTGGTTCCACGAAAATTGGACATGCTTGAACATTGTAAGTTATTTGCTTGCATAATATTTTCAATTAGTGCAAAAATTATCCATGCATCAACCTTACAATTATCTAGACAGACTGCTTATGTAATGCTAGCAGGTATCGTGTAGGCACTTACTACCTAGAACCCCAAGTTAAAAACTCGTTATGATTGACATATTACCTTGCAATCATATATTTCATTATTTCATAAGCTATAAAATCTGAGCTTGCAGTGTCATTCACCTATTTCATTTAGAATCATAATATACATTTGTTCAATACAAGAGGTTTCCACTTCTATGTATCACGTGATAACAACTACAGATGTAACTTTGGAGCTTTTGTCTATCTTCTTGTTTGAGGGCAAATGGACGCAAATTACTTCACTACAATTCCCTGGCATGTTTAGTTAACTATTAGAAAATCTAAACCTTAATGCATTTAATTTAGGTAACACATCAAATTACTATTCGCAGTATATTCTTGTCATACTCTGACATTCCACCGCAGATTCTCTATTATCAAAAACTATCATGATAATATGTTTTCATTTTAGCAGTACTGTTTGATAAAGATTATTTTGCATTAAATAAAAAAAATCAAATATATCACATTGCCCCTCCAAGCCGCCAGGCATTCACCTTGGTGACTTCGAGGATTTTCTGACAGGAATTGCCAATAAGTATTGATTGGTGCAACAACAAACTAGCCATAATCTGAGCTTTATTTGGTGCAACAACAAACCAGCCATAATCTGAGCTTCAAAATATTATTACTATTTCTATAGCTACCAGCAAAAAAAAAAGAAAAAAGAAAAAAAAGAGACTGCAGTACAACTAGAACAAAAGAAAAAAGTGTTCATACAAATACCAACATACCTCAAAGAAGATTGATAGCATATGACCAGTGAACCACAAGGTAAATAAGAATTGGCCTGAATAGAACAATGAACAGCAAAAGAGGAACACTATTAACAAAATTGCAAATGATACCTGTGGAATTGATACTAGAAACTGAGCTATGAAGTAAAAAACAAGCATATATTCTGTAAGCAATACAACATACATAGTTTGAGCAAAAAGCGGCATCCTCCCTAATTCATTGATCCACGGCATCTACAGAAACCAGAAGGGTATTAGAAGGAACCTTAGAATCTAGCACACATGACATACAAAATTTAGAACTTCCGTTCGTGAAGTAAATGTTAAGCAGTGTTGGAAAAGGCACGAGGTGCGGAGAGGCGCAAGACTCTCCTGAAGTCTAAGCGCGAGGCGCACTGCAAGGCACGCGCCTCAAAAAGGCGAGGTGCACATTTATTAAGCCTAGTTTAATTTGATGTTCTACATTAACAAAATTCTAAAATAACCATCAAAAAGTAAAGAAAACACATGCATATAGTTTAATTTGATGTTCTTGCTGGCGCTGCTGCTGTTTTCGCTGCTGATGCTTCTTGTTTTCCTGCTAACGCTGCTACTGGTTGCTTGTACTAGCCACCGCTGGTTTATTGCCGCTGCTGCTTCCTGCTCTTAGTACGGCTGTTGTTGGATGCTTTACAGGGAGAGGATATGGAAGAACAAGAGATGGAGAAGAGGGGGCGAGCGGCTGATTTTTTTTAGGGATTTTTTTGGGTTTCTTTCAAGATTTTTTTAAGTATCTTATCAGGTTTAAAATATAAGATGCAAATTCAAAACCCGACAATCCAAAAACTTGAATTTTTTTTGGATTTTGTTTAATATTTTTTAAGTATCTTATTGGATTAAAGTATAATATGCAAATTCAAAACCTGACAACTCAAAACCTTGAATAAAAAAAAATCCCTGAAAACTTAAATATTGCGAAGCGCGCACCTCAGGCGCGCCTTTTCAAACAGTGGTGTTAAGGGCCCATTCATTTTGATGAAAGTGGACGCATGGAAGTCCACTTCAACCAGAATTTAGGTGATGTGCACTATTTGGGCTGCCCAAAGTCGTTCAGAATTCCCAGTGGACTTTTATTAGTAAACAATCTTTTGGAGAGGATAAAAAAAAAGCCTTGGCTAACATCCTAACATGCACCTCTGCTCGGCTCATAACACCTTGAGTACTTCAATACAGATAATAGTATTTTCCACTCCCAAAATATGCTAGCATAGAGCTAATATAATGGAAACTGTACTATTAGCAAATGTCTCGCATAATCAGAACCTAGCATACAGCAACTGCACTGTGAGAGGCAAAGCGCATGACCTAAACTTGGATTCACCATACAGGATACGAGATATGCTGAAAATAAATCTATATTTCCTGATTGTGTTTCAATCTAATGAATGCAAGACCCTACAAAAATTAACAAGCATCCATAAGTATACCTTCTAGAACCACAGTTGCATGGAATCTTTTGCTCCTCCAAAGGAAATTTGTAATTGTACGTCAGCTCTTCACCGGCAGATATATGCCTCTTTGCATAAATAAATATTTTCTTCTGACCCTCAACAGTGATAACTTTCGTATAGCAGTTTGGCTGACAAGTACGAAAGAAAAAACATAAACTAGAAGCATAGATCATAAACAAATTATCTACAGCATCGTTCAACATGAGTACCTCACAAGAATGGTTAATAAATCTTGCTAGCCCGCCTCTTTTAGTCGCATCAACCTGCATATAATGAGAAATCTATAACCACGTGATAGTCGCTTAACAAAGCAAGTATTTAAGCAAAACAACTCTCTGAAAAGTTGTTGACAAGCAACTTACGCACTGAACAATAATAAAGAATTGCATGATTTATATTTCTAAGAAGTAGATCAAAGAAAATATTGAACAAACAAAGGGCCTACAAGAAGAGTTTAGCAGGTTATTTATAAGAGATTTTAAGAAAATAAGAACTAGCTACAACATATCATGTCTGCAAATCAGTCTACGGCAAAATTGGCCTATATATAGAAATGCAATGCTCAGAAACTACTCCAGTTTAAACATGTGTAAACTTCCAGAAGTCAACCTCTTTTGACTGAAGCCGCCAAACATCTGTAGCCACTATGTAATTTAGTTCTAGTTTCACTAAATTTAAATATTTTTGAGTAATAACATATTAAAGATTTTCTACTTCGTATTCCGTGATAGTTCTCGTGTATGAGAACTTCTACTGAACCACTTGCCAAAGCGCAAATTTCATTGATATCCGCAGGTTGGAGGAACAACAGGAGTACATCTTATTAACTTCAATTACTAAGTCATTAATGTATATTAAGAGCTTACAGACCTTGTTACAGCCCATAGGTATCATTAAAATGTGAAGCATATAAATGATTTCACATAAAAAGCAATAGAATGACTATAGTCAACGAAATACACTTCTAACTTCCAATTATGTAATTTATCATCATTTTTTATTTCCAATTTTGCAATTTTTGCAGAATACTACGAATATACAGAAATTTTTTACAGTCTCTATTTCTGCCGTTACTATATTAAGCAGTCAGGTTTCCCCCAACCTAGACAGCATTCAAGCACCAATCAGAAACAATCATAGCTATAACAAGATATTAGTCAAGGTTCCCCAAAACCTAGACAGCATTCAAGCACCACAGCAAATTATAGATGTAACAATGTAAAACTAGTAAACACGATGCCAGCAACTCATGTTGAGCAACATACAAGTATAATCAAAATCCTTCACTTACCACATAACCATCATCCAACCTAAAGAGGTAACTGCTTCCAATTCCCATTTTCTCATACTGATGCTCTCGTATGTCTGATATCTGTAAGAAGCACGGTACTAAGAGTTTGTCTAGAATTTAAAACTGACGTGTGCAAAGAAATGCACACTAAATATAAGGGTCTTTACCTAAATAGTGATATACTTTGGTAAAGTTTTTTACAATACATATCCCAGTAAAATTCACAATTACTTATATGCCCTTTGTTTCAAGACACAGAAATACACACCATACGTGCCATTCAAAATTTCACAGAACATGCGTAAGCGTTTATGCATCTGTGTACATGCATCCACAGGCACTTGCATACCCTGATCAAGTCTGAAATTGCATGTCCTTTAAAACATTTTAACTTCTTAAAAAGATGTCGTCTCTTAAACAGGAAAATTCATCCAATTTACAGGAAGGGAATTAGTTTTGACTTGGAAAAATCTTTCAAAATGGTAATTATCGCAGGGGTACAAATATAATTCAAATTTAACAAGAGTATAATTGTAAATAACTAAGTTTTGTACGTTTTTATACAAATCCCTAAACATAATTACCTGACGACGAATTAATTCCCCTACATATTCAATTACGAAATCTTCTGCATCAATTGGCTCAAGAGCCACAAGTCCCCAATCATGAATCTTGCTCCTCTGAAAACATAGACGTTTCTTTCTTGCCTAGAAAGAAGGGCAAGGGCAAGTCAAAAAAAAAGAGAAGATAAAAAAGTAATCAAATATTTAAACAGAGCAAACTTCAATTACCTTCAACTGATTGATTTTTAACAGCTCCGCACCCTCAGCAGCAGCCAGAAGGTTGCGCAGCTTAACCCTGTTTGTTCTTGCAGAAGGACCCTTGACACAGGAACTTTTGGATTCTTTGGACCCAGAACCAAAATAACGGATCAGAACATGCTTTCTTCTTGAACGGGCCCTCTCAGAAGCAGGCGCATTGCGCGACCATTTTCGCCACTGCCATCCATCGATAGAAGCTCGAGCACAGCCATCTGATTTGGGGCATGGAGATGAAGGTTTAAGCTTCCATCCTGCTGCTTGCCTTTGCTTTCTTTTCTTTGCAGAACTTGTAGTTGGTAAAGTACAAACCTCAGAAGAAATCACTTTCTGATCAATCTCAACTTTCCTTTTTGAACGGGATAACCTTTTTACTGTCAAGCAAAAAAAAAAAAAAAGAAAAACTTTTTGAGTGAAACTGACCTATAGAAATATAAAACTGAGAAATGGAAGATAAAAACTTACATTTTGCACCATCACTGGAGCAGAACAGTTCTGGCTCTTTGAGTAAACTGGTATCACAAACATCGTTTTCAGCACACTTGTCAACTTCACTCGAAACCTTTTTTAGAAGTGAAACTTCTTCCAAGTTATCATATGGGAAAACTTCATTAATCAAATTGTATGAAATATTATTCTGCGATTTTATGGCACCCGAAAGTTTCTTCGTCTGAGCATTCTTAGTTTTAACCCTGCGAGTCGTCCTTCTTTTCGTCTGTACTCTTTGCAAACTTAAAGCAAACTTACCAGTCCCTCTATGTGCAGAAGTAGAGGCAGAAAGCACAGCATTCAACAAGTTTTTATTCTCGTTTATTCCTAACTCTTGAGAATCGCTTCCACTCACCCTGACTTCCACCAAATTATCCATGAATTTAGAAATCTGTTGACCTCCTGAGATTCCCATGGTTTTCTTTAATGATCTATCACTCTCAGCAGGAAGAGAAGCTGATAAAGATCCAGACTTTCTCTTGCCTATTTTTCTCTTCCTATAATACGTATACTTTCCAACCATCAAAGATTCATCATGCAAATCAGAATCATTCAGTTGCCCAGGCTTTTTACTTTGTTCTGCCAGCATATCAAAAGAATTAGAGCCGTTCTCTCGATGATTGGCCTTTGTAATATCCTGAAATAAATGTATGCAAGCAACTTAACTAGTAAAAATGAGAACCTACAGAAGAACTCCAATAATTGTTATTAGAAATAGCAAGATGACAACTGATAGAAACTCTATGCAAGCATCAAAGAGAGTAAAGATCCATATAACATACCTGAGCTAAATTAATCATGCCAGAAGACATGTTGGAGCCAGCACTTCTCAAACCACGCCATGAAGCAAAACATTTTCGCAGGACATCAGAAAAAAGAGGAGTCCACGCTCTAAGAACTTCAGCATGTAACTTTTGTCGACAGACTGCAACAGTAATGTATTTGGAAATCTCTGGTATACACTCATCTGACTGTGAAGGATGAAACTTGTTTTTCTTGAATAACGCCAAGGACTCAGAGAAGTCTTCCAGTCCCGGAGGAGGTGGTTCTTCGGTATCTTCATCATCATCTAACCCAGTTGCCATCGGCAAAGACAACCTTTCAAAGGCACTTGCATAACAAGTAGAAAAAGAATCTTGCGACTCTGCCATAAAAGGGATAGAAAATAAGAAACTAATAATCCAGCCCCCTAATATTAAATAGTAAAAATCCACAGTTACCAGGAGAACATGATGTTTTATCAGCAGCCAATTCAAGAGAACAGGACAAGTCTAGTGGATAAATAGGTTCTTTAGCATCAACTGTTTCCTGCAATCACAAGAAATTCTCAATCATGTTCAACTCAGATAAATGCAGCAAAACAACTAATGATCTACCTACAACTGGCAACCAGATTTCTAAAAATACCTTCAGCAACAACAGAGATACTTTCTATAATCAGGACACATGTTTTTCATTTTTCCAGCACAGAGCCAACACCTCTGATTACAAAAGGTGCATGACATTGGGGTAGCAACTAGATAGCAGTGGGGTCGATAAAATGTGCATATTCATAAAGAATTACCTATTCCACCAAATTGTAATAGATCTAAGAGAAAATTCGACCTAGATATGGACAAGTTAAACATTTTCACAAGCAACCAAATGGAAAACAAGCCAACGCTAGGGTGAAATTGTGATATGCTACTGAGTGGTTATTCTACGCAATGATAATCCGGGCTATTACCTCTACTCTAGAAGATAACGGGGTAACAATGAATTTAAGTTAGACAATTATCTCATCCTTTGGTTATGCATCATTACCAAACACTATCTAGGTTTTGTCAAGGAGAACTTTTAAGACTAGATAGAAGAGCCACACACAACATCCACAAACCTCAAAGCGGCCTAGACAGAGGCATAAAAACAGCGGCATGTAAAACTCTTGCACTACCTTAATCCAAATTACACAATAAAAATACTTCTCTGATCCTATTGGGCATTTCCTTACCTCCAAGGTTTGAAGTCAAAAGAATCAGAGAACTGCAGAAGTTTACATAAAAGCATAAAGAGACATGGATGTACATGATTGATCAAAATTTCACAGAAGAAGTGAATCACATAAATTTCTAGGGCAATCACTTTATACTTCTCAGATCATCATCATATAGAAGCTAAGTTTACAGAGACTACGAAAATCACTTGATGCTAGCTTTTTTCAGGAAAAGGAAGAATATGAATAAAAGAGAAATATTAAAAAAAACAAAAGAAAGAAAATTATAACACAAAAGATACAAACAACAAACAATCTTTTATTGGAAACTTTACCTCGTTGGAACTGCCTTCCATCGCCAAACATAACAAAGTTGTCATCTCTTCTTTAATAACATCTTCAAAGTCTTTAAACAATGATATTTTTGCTGCCACATATAATTCATTTTCTACACTTCCTTGAATCTTTGTTAAAGCACCACTAAGCAAATTGGAATGGGATACAGATTTTGTCTCAGCAGTGGCAGCAGCAGGAGCAATTTCCGAAGTTGGTTGAGACTCTGAAAAACATTCCAGATTATGAGTTCCAGGTTCAAATCCTGGTGGAAAATCAATGTCATTGCAAGAACTCTCTGGGTCAGAAACCATCTGCAAGGGAATCGACAATGTAAAAAGATGTAAAGGAGTTGGTATATAGTAAAAAAAATGAACTGTAAGGAATAAAAGTAAGGTATATCCCAACCTGTGACTGCATCTCATCCTTCTTTTGCATATTTTGGCCATGGAAAACAACAGAACCAGATGAAGTGGGAACTTTAGACCGGCACTTTCTCTTAAGCCAGGCTTCACAATAGCTAGCAATAGGATCTAAAAAGACAAAATCCCACAGAACATTCATAGAGTCATAGTAGAACATTTCCCGAGCTGCTGATAGCAGCTCGGGAAAATTACCGCATTGGGACACTACAGTAGACATCAGATCTGCTGGCTGAAATGAGTTCATTTCCTTTGACTCGTGAAAGGAAATAGCAGCATCGTCCCTAACAGAGTAGGACTTCCTCTCAATAACATTATGGAGCTACAGAAATTACACGCCAAAATACAAGTCATTTCGGAATTAGAGGATCACAGAAACACAAATAATTATTCTTAACAGATGGATTGTCTCTTTTGACATCTAAATAACACACCTTGGCTACCTGATTTGATGGTTTTGGTCTAAGGTTCTTCTGAGTTTTCTTCGAAGCAATAAAATCAGGAATCATGCTACTGATAATTTCATCAATTAGCACACGTCGGGCTGCTTTCATTATGCCAGAATGTAGCTGAAAAGAGATATCCTCAGATATGTCAGATATAAAGCTAATTAAGGAACTGTATTCATCATGGACAGGTTCAGCTGTATTCTCCATAATGTCTCTGCTCCACTTATCAATTAATGAAGCAAGAGTAAATGGTCCAAATTTGTTATTCACATGGTAAATCTGAAAAAAAAATGAAAAAAAAAGAAAAAAAAAAAAGAGAATTAGATAAAAATGTTACAGTTAAAAATGCAACCTAAATATAAACAGCAAAACCCTTGAAAATAGCAAAGAATCAGGCATATAAGAACTGCTGCTAACTCCAGATAATTAAAGCACACCAAATTTACTAAAATGTTTTATCTTCCAAACATCATATTTACGTTTATATAGTAATAGCTTGTCACTTGGCATCAAAAGTCTTCCAAGTACCCCTAGTGTAGAAATAAATTCTCACGTAGAATTACATAATAGAAGAAAGGTAGCAGAAACAAAAATTCACCAGCACTAATCTGCGATAAGTTGTGCTAATAAAAACGGGAGCAATTGGTCAGCAAAGGCAAAGAAAAACATCAAAATATAACAGCTTCCGGTGGATTATGTACAGACATGAAGAAAGAAAAATTAAACTCTAGCCAACATCAAAACATAATGCAACAGCTCTAAAAACATATACAAAATATGGAGGGAGAGTCTCAAAAACGGCATCAAGGTACCAGACAAGTTTGTGCGATTACGTGAATGAGCCTTTACGAGAGGAGACATGTCTAACATTACCAGACATGAATACAGAAAGAATGTTTAAACACTAGATAAGAATGTTTGAACTCTAGAAAAATTATAACACTATCAGCTTTCATATACCACATAAAAATAAGATGATGAACTTTGGAACCAAAGATTAATAACAATTTCAGCAGGGCAGCTAAAACAGGTTCCGGTGGCAATTAGCATTTGTAAAACCAACAGTTGCAGAAATTTATATTACATCAATAACTGTGAATAGCTGACACAATATTGTATTGGTTATGTACATTTTGGGCAGACTAATGAAGTGGCATGACTGTCCAAGAAGTCAACTATGGCACAAATGTTGTCCTGATTGTGTTGCAACATCAGAGCCTACAGAATTTCCTTGGTCATTGTGCATATTAACAAAGATAAGCACACCAAATGACAAGATTTATCAACTCTTACCATCACCAAATCATGAAGATAGCTGCTGTGATGCCAATAGCAAAGCTCTGCAATAGAATGTGGTCCTTGTCTTCTACCTTCCTCATCCTCAAACATCCAGCATGACTCTTCGCTTGGCAGGGTCTGAGCCAAGAAAGACCTCATTGATCAGATTAGTATTAACGAAAACATATCATACAATTTTCTGACCATAAACTTTTGTGAGATGGAGAATTAGAATAATTAAACAACGCAGAAAATACAGCTGAAGCACAGGTTTTGCTAGAAAAAGAACAGCATACCTCTGTAAGCACTGGCTGATTACTGTCAGTCTTTCTTGTATCTGCCGTTTGTGCTTGAGCAACATTGGCAGCAACTTGATAGGACATCAATTGTTGTTTCGGCACTAAATTTGAAGACTGAGCAGGACTCTCTGTTTCAGAATGAATAGGCCAATGTGTTGCAATCTTACTAGATTCACTTGCCACAGAGGACAAGATACTAGGAACGATGTATCCTTGGTTAGGAATTTGCTGCAGGTATTTCAAAGGTACAGCATTTGTTAGTTTTCCATCTACAACAGGATAAACCGGAAGATCTTCAGGCAAGAACCCAGTAGATAAGCCCTCATATAACTGTTGTTGGATATAAGGTCCGCACATCTGCCCGTGCTCATTTACATACATATATCCGCCCAAAGAAGAGGATTGAGCATATCCGCTAGAACTCCTAGCTGGAGTAGTTACAAAACCCATTTCGTAAGGCTCAAAAGTCTCATAGTTCCGGTTAATAGAATGAAGACTCTCTTCCATTGCAGCATATGATCCGGTTCTCTTTATTACATTGCACCTAGAACAAGCCTTGGTACACCTACTAGAACACCTGATTAGACAAATCAACAAAATAAAAATCAATATATAACTAATGAACGTGTGCATTATGTGGCATATGACTCTCTCAGTGCGTGTATGCATGAGTGTGTGAGAGAGAGAAAGAGAGAGAGAGATGCACAACGTAAAAGATTAACAAATGACTATACAAGTCAGGTTTGCATCCTTCAGAAAGATCGTCAACTTCTGCTGCAATTTGTAGGCCTTCCATGTCAGATAACTCAGATTTGGACAACTTCAACCGCTTCCTTGCGGTGAAATGGTGGCAACCGTAGAAACAGGATTCTTCAGGATCGGCATTAGAACCACATCTGCAACTAAATATAGAAGTTATGTTGGGCATTGGTTCCTCGTACATTACCTGCACAGAAAATAATTCACGAGAAAATAAAGATCTATCCTAGGGTGATAGGAAATGAAAGACAAAGGACATATACCACATGTAGCCAAGAATAAACATGTTAATCCCAAAAAAAAAAAAAGAAGAAAAAGCATCGCAAAGTGGAGAAATGCCCATGCACATGACACGGCATAAAAAGAGGAATAGAACATCAAAAATGCAAGCTTAATCAAGACTTCAGAAATGTGATTGCTAGAATGGATATCTATAATGCAAGACTACGAAAAAGCATACGAAGGACCAAGAAAAAAGATGAAAGAGAAGGGAACAAAATCTACTAAGGTTATCTATCCCACAAGGAAACTGAGGATACACACGGTGCATAAACTTAAAAGACTATTTATAATTCGGCGTCAGCTGTATGGAACCACCGTTCCCTTCTAAGAGAAGGCAGCAAGTATAAACTCGCCATACAAAGTTAACCTCTTGCTATCCATGTACTCTGCTGATTAGGTAACTAGGCAACCCGGCCTAGACATGTAGGGTAATCCTGAAAATAAACTGCAAAATAGCCAAGAACAATGAGTTTCCTCTATGGATTTAACGTGTGAGGCACAAACTTTGACCGCAGAGGACGAGGCTATGACATAAATCCTTGATACCAGTCAATCACAAAGGGTTAACCATTAAAGCAATCAAGACATGATAAGAATTACTTTCTTTTTCTTTCTTTCTTTCTTGTTGGATATGAAGGTACGATTCTGGAAAACTAACTTCTCTTGCAGGGAAGCCTCACGCAGTTAACATGTGGTGTACAATTAGCCTGAGAGATCAAAATTTATATATATAAGTCCAATCGACAACACACATGCAAATTAGGAGAAGAGAAAGGAAGAGATAGGCCAATTCCTGTATTTATTCAAAAACAGCCATGAACAAGGTTAAAACCCATGAGCTGCAACGTGACCCAACTAAATGTCAATGTGCAAGATATGTAACACATGTATAACTTAATTTTTCTTAACTTCCCTATTACAGATATGAAAAAAAAAAAAAAACTTAGTTGGCAAATTAAGCACGCAAGATCAGACCGTCGGCGAGCAAGATAATTTCTTTCAAAAAAAAAAGTATAAAAAAAAAAATAAATAAAAAATAAATAAAAAAAAAAAAAACAAAAGTGAAGAGTTAACAATCTAAGATAGACATTAACAATTCCAAAGATATGGATCGTAAGCAGAAACCCTAAACCGAAGGCATAGAAGACGAGACCCGTCAGAATAGCAATGAAAGAAGTACATAAAAAGCTAAATCTTTTCACCGTGAGAAAGACTTGAAATTAACGAGCAGAGCAGCGCACCGCACCGCATCGCAAAGCAAAGAGAGGAAGAGGATATCTGTATTCGTACGATCCAGCTGATCATTCAAGAAGAATCGGAGGTATCCTTACGGAGTCCGAGTGGGATGAACAGATCGGCGCGGAGCCGGGACACAGGGGAGAGCCGACGGTCGGCATCCGGAGATCATAACAGAAACTGCTCTCCGATCAACAAACTGCAGTAAAACCGCCGGCCGTCGCTACCCGGCGGAGGAGGAACGAGGAACGAGGAGCCGCAACGCGACAAACTCGATTCAAATCAACTCGGAAGGGGGAGGGGGGGCCAGAGAGGGGTCAGAGGTCAGAACAGAGGAGACGGAGGCGGATGTGAGGAGTAGAGCGGAGGAGGGGAAAGGGGAGAGAGAAAAAGAGAGAGATAAGAGAGCAGCAGCAACCGACCAGGCAGCGCTCGGAATTAGGAATTTTTGGGAATTTAGGACGGACGAGAGAGATCGAATAGGGTCTTCCTGACGGACCGGACTTGAGCTAACTTAACTGCTTGTTTTGACGGGCCGACCCTCAGCCAATTGGTACCTTCTGATGGGCCGGGCTTGACCTAAGTGGGACTTTTTCACGGGCCGGGCTCGAGCTAGCTTGGACTGTTTTTGGGGCCTGGCTTGAGCTTAACTTGGACTTTTTGACGGGCCTGTCATGCGCTGAACGGGAGTTCTAGACGGGCTTTGATAACCCCGGCTGAAGCCCAACTAACGACGTGCTGACGGTCCGTCCGACAGTGCTTTGTATCATGTTCGCATGCTGTAGTCCGGATTTAATTTCCTATTTTGTGTACACCGCACTTTTTGGAGTTGTACACTTTATACTCGCTGTGACTCCCAAATTGTATTCGCGTGTTGAATCCGCATTGACTAGCTACCTTTCGAAGGTAATGCAAGCTTTACCTTCTGCTTTCGAGCTCCTGTGTAAGCTCTCAAAACCTCCCCCTATATTTTAGTTAATTTTTAGCCGTGTGGGCTAACGAGCGGACCAAGTTGTATTGTCTGATGGGCTTTTTTTCATTTATATATATACTAGTTGTGCTTTTGTTGCCACACTCACATATACAGCATTATTATGTCTATATAATATATAATATATGTTTTAAGTTGTAAATTGTATCGTGCATCTTAATTTACCGAGTGGAAGAAAACACGTACTCGGTAGTTCCTACTAATAATACTATGCTTGCTTTTCTAACTCTCACCTTTTCGACGATGAGTATATCCCTCTGAGGGTGGTCTATATATAGAGATTAGAGCGGTGCATAATAGGCCTGAATTGGCCTGGCCGGAAAGCCCACCTCAAAATCTGTGCTTTCATCTGTTCAGGCTCAACCCAACCCAGCAACAAGATTCCACAAGTCGGTGGGGCCAATTCTGTAGAACCGTGAGTTCAAATGAAAAAACTGATTTGTGCACAAGTGCTAAATAATATTGCACCTTTGCACAAGCTCAATATTATCCGGCTTTGGGCTTGTGGACTTTCACGCAACAGAGAGTTGGGATCGATACGTCATCGATCAGTCATGTAACCCGAGTCTCTCGACATAAATTATAAATTTACCCGCATTTGCCCCACCCATCAGCTGGGCCCAACCACATCAAAAATTCGAGTTAGCTTCTAGTGGAGTCGAACTCCAGTTGTTAGCCACACCCGATCTTGATTAGAGCCACACGTAGCTGGGTCTTTACTTTTGCGCTCGTCACAGCATGCGAATATTGGAAGATGAGCAAACCGTTAATTGGGCCAACTTCGGCTTGACGCAGGCCTACTTTTGTTTTAATTACACCATCTTACTGCATGGATCCAAGACGTTAGTTGGCCCAAACTACTACTCTGTGATCAAAGACGCGACACAGAAGAAACATATATAGAGAGAGAGATAGAGAGAGAGAGATAATAAAAGGGATATTCCATCTACTTGTATTAGCTCTCTCAAATTGAAAACCATCACAAGTGAAAGGGATTAAAGAAAGAATATTATATAGTTAGGGTTAGGCACAAGCTCGATTAATTCTCAACATCTAAGATCACTTTATTACTCACTCCACTAAAAATACACATGTTTTTAAACTTCTTTAATTCGTTTTCGTACTATGAAGACTGACCTAATTTAACGTATATGCAACCTTTATGTTTGGATTTATAAACCATGCTTTAATTGAAATATATAGGAGTCAGCTTTCTGTCCATAAGTTTATATAGTTTGTTGTGATTTACATGACTTGAAACATTTTATTCTTTCAAAATAATTTTTGTATGAATTCACCAACTTCGTCGTTATTATTTAAAATAATACTGAAGTGCACCGCTAAGAAAGTTATATTATTATGGGTTGTTTTGACCCAAGTGAGAAGATTATTGTTAGCCGTCGGTAAAGAATTTAAATGCTCTATCTGTTGCTCTAATTGTACGGTACACGAGAGAAAGAGAGAGGCGGTCCGCTATGAAAGAACTCACCTTCATTTTCACATTATTTTCAATTAAAAATCATAGTAGTTATTCGATAGAAAGGGAAATATGAGCAACTAGAAAATATATTATAGATGAAGTCATCTGTAAACACCCTCAGGTTTCCACGTTGTACATAAGTATCGGTTTTAATTAGAGATCGTCCAACTTTTAAAGAAAAAAAGAAACGGCCAATAAAATTGCTAATGTTAATCAATTCCCAATTCAAATTACGGAAAAGAAAATATTGTCAATAAAGATAATTAGAAGCTGAGATGTGTTATATTTTTGAAACAGTGTGTGGTTAAATAGTTACAATATCTTCCCCCACATTTTAACGTAAATGCAGAAAAACATAATATTTATCTATTCGAGCTTTAAAAGCAAAAACAAAAAAAGAAAATTTGATACATTCATCCATATAAAATAGCAAATAAAAAAAGAATAATTAAAGAACGCGACGACATACCATATTTATTTATTATTATATTTGAATAATAATTTAACAGTTAATTTTTAATATTTCAAAGTTGATAAACAATTTAATGATTAATTTTTAAAAATTTTAGTTCAAAATCTGATTACTTAATATTTTGTTGTTAATTTTTTTAAAATAAGTAATAATAATAATAATAATAATAAAATAATGAAGGCGAGGGAGGACAGGAGCTGATGAGTGATGAGCGGGGTCGGCCAGGAAAGGTCCGGAACAAGTGCCAGGCTGTAACTTGGGATCCACCGTCGAACCGGATGAGCCTCCTCCGATCGGACGGTCGAAACCCCGTCCTTGCCTGGCTGGATCCCTCCCCTTACAAACCAATTCCGAGTCCCCACCCCTCCATCTCTTTTATGTACATGTGTCTGCGTTTTATAGGGGATTTATTCCTTTATTTGCACCTCTTTTTTTAAAAAAAAATTTAATATTTAATTAAATTAAATTAATTTGCATGTTCAAAATAATTAATTTTTTTAACTAAGAACAATTTAGATTAAAAATTATTTATTTTTTTTATTATTAATTGCTTATTTTATTTGACGTTAATGAATTCGCAACTGTACATAGTTATTTTATTTCTTTTATTTTTTTGGTCAAAAATCTCTACACGCACTGACGTACAAAAGGGTGAAAGAATATTATTTTTCTTTTTAAAAAAATAAAAATTAACATTTTATAAATCAAATCAAAATAATCAAAAGATTAAACTTTTTTTTGTACAAATTATATATTTATCCATTTATTTTCTATATAAGCTAATATAATTGTAACTTTATTAAGAAAATGAAAACTTTTTTTAAATCGTATATCAATATAATTTTGTAAACATTCTTAAATTAATTAATAAAATGAGTCATGGAAGTAGAAAAAGATATGCATCTAAAAAGTTATATAATAAATATTTAAGAGATAAAAAAATATATAACCTAACACAACTTAATACAATAAATATAATACAAAATTTTTAGATTAAAAAAAAAAAACAAAGGATAGAAAAAAACTTTCAACAAACAAACAAAAAATATTAGCATACAGCAAAAATAATAATTTTAAAAACCTGAATAAAAGTATCAAAAATGATAAGAGCTGTCACGAAATCTACAAGAAATATATCTAATCTTTCAAAGAATAGAACTTGTAAAATTAATGGAAAATGGTCAATTTATATCTAGAGATGACATCGTGCCCAATTGCTCTACACCTAAACAATAAAACTTTTAATATGATACAAATGTTATTTTATATTAATTTAAATTAATTTGCATGTTCAAAATAATGACTTTTTTTTTTAACTAAGAACAATTTAGATTAAAAATTATTTATTTTTTTATTATTAATTGCTTATTTTATTTGACGTTAATGAATTCGCAACTGTGCATAGTTATTTTATTTCTTTTATTTTTTTGGTCAAAAATCTCTACACGCACTGACGTACAAAAGGGTGAAAGAATATACTAGCTTTTTCTTTTTAAAAAACCTATATATCTTTTTCGCTTTTGTAGTTAATTTCACCATTATTCGTTACAAAGTTAATTACGATGCTTTAAAAAGTGATGTTATTGACGGATTTAATTTGTTGATGAAGTAAATACTGAAAGTAGACATTTACGGCCGTAAGCTAGCAGCTTCTTCTTTCCTTCACTTGCAAGTAATGCTAATTAACCTACAGTTATTTTTTGATTGTAATCTGGTATAGAAAAGTCTTATGAAAGTTATTAGATCAAAATATCAGAAAACATAATTATAATTTTTCAAGTAAAAGTCTATAATTCTATAATCATTTTTAGATTATAGAATTAAACGTTTTTTTTGCACTTTCAGTGTTCCTTTTTCTCAGTCCCTGCTAGCTAGCGCCGTTACCTTCCGTCAGCAGTTTGGGTTGATAATTGACTAATCTCTCTGTTTCGAGTTTTTATATATTTTTTTTTGTTACAAATAAAAAATATTAGGCTTTGATTATTTCTATAGCTTTATTTATTATTAATAGTACAAAATTCTCTAATTAATCACTGATAAACATGTATACTTGATAAAACATGGAAACAAATAAAAAGAGCTGTCACGAAATCTACAAGTATTTTTTTATTATAAACATTGACCGTCTACCGACACTTTCAAACGAATAGAACTTGTAGAAAAATTAATAAACACTAATACAACTAAATTATATCTAGAGATTCTAAACCACTACATGCTACAGTGCCCAATTGTATCTCTACACCTAAACAATAAAACTTTTAATATAAAATACAAATTCCCTCAAACAAAATATGAATCTTAGTCTCTCTTTAGCTCAAAATTTCAATAGAAAGATGAAATTTTTTAATGATAAAACAATAATTTTTTTTCCTCCTAAAACAACGCGATTCTCGTCCAATTACAACAGTAAGGAGGGAGCTCTAGTAATCTTAGAGCTAATGAGTATATGCTGCTCTCAGAGGAGCGGAGAAGCTTGGTTAATCTGAGTCTCTAATCTTTTTCAATCAATGGGGTTTTTTTTCTTTTTCTTTTTTTCCATTTCGGAGAATCGGAGGTTAAGATGCAGTTTTCGTTGTTGCAAATTTCAATGCCTCTCGAATGTCCCTTATCCTCTAGTGTTACCAAATTTATTATACAGTTGAGAAATAAAATCAACATATCTTTCAAGAAAATGAAATAAAGTTATTATTGTTATTATTAAATAATGATTGGGTGTGTGGAAATATTTAGCCGCGTTAAATGAGCTGTCGCTGTCGCTGTTTCCGTTGGCCTTTCAAAATCAGCGTTTCAAACTTTTCTTTTCTTTTCTTTTTTTTTTTTTGGGTTTTGTTTTTTCACTAATTAGTTTTATTTGCCTTTTTGTGGCTACCTATATAGTAGTAGATGACCGCACAATGATCATGTTCTAATGTTCTAATTATAGAGCGTTATAAAAGACGGGTCAAAGTCTACAGAGTGGTTAAAACCGAAGCTTTCGCTCGTGGAAAAAATAGAAAAAAAGTAATAGAGGTGGTTTCCTTTTCTTTTTCTCCCAATATAATTATATATAAAGAATCTTGTATAGGTGGTGGTGGTGGTGCAGGAGGATGGGCCCCGCCCATTATTATTGTTTACTTGTTAAAGTTAATTGGTGGGGGAATAGAGACCTGATCGATCGGATTATTCTTTGTGTATGGGGCCAGGCACGTTGGTATAGAAAAGTCTTATGAAAGTTATTAGATCAAAATATCAGAAAACTTAAGCTACCTTTTGGGGCAATTGTTTTTAGAGAATCTTCTTGGGGAACTTCCCTACAGTGACAATGGCAATTGGCAATTATTGAAGCTCTGCAGCCACTAAATTTCTCTTGTTATCTATTTGTTTCCTAGATCTGGTTTTTTCTTAATTTTCATTTATAATAGCTGCTGCCATCCATTGTTGTTTGGGATACACATATTTGTAATCCGTGCCTGGGCCTCCTTTTAGCTTGACAGTTTTAGTTTAATTTTCAAATTTTTAGATTACTTACTTATCTAATACTTCAAAACTTTTCCGATTCCAATCCTAACTACAAATCAAACATGCCCTGAATATAGTTTACTTATTTAGTCATTGTCGACCAAATCCGCAGAAAAGGATAAATTTTTTTTTATGCCAAATTTACATTTATATACTACGGATTAGTCGGTAGATTCCCTTACTAATTCAGACCTACGGATTAGTCGGTAAATATCGATTCTATTCTTTTAATTATGGGTGAACCTTCACTAATAATCATCTCTCGAAGATGTCTTGCATGCAATTAGTACTTTTGACAAATATATAATTGTTCGCAGAAAAAGAGAAAAAAGAACAGTACATTTATTTTCCTAAATGTTAGACTAAAAAAAGATTAAGGATAATATAAAACACTTATTAAAAGCGAAATGAAATGCAAGTGCGAGAAGGCCATCTAACCTTCCATGCGTATATAATACGCTTATATAGTATTTAAATACCCAGTGCATGTGAACAAGCAGGTCTTCTGATCTCTAATTAATCAATCACAGTGGGGTTTTTTTTTTTTTCCTTTTTTGCTTTTTAATCCAAAGTACGGGTAGGATTACAGAATTGTCACACCTGCTCATTCGGCTAGGTGATCAGCTGGCCCACACTAATATAATAGATCGATCATCAACCACCATTAATTTAATCACAACTACTATTGTGGAGAGAGAGAGAGAGGAATACAGAGAGAGAAGAGAGAGAAGGAGAGGGAGTGCATAAGATGCGTGCATGCAATCTATGCACCAATATCTTGTTGGCGTCCGTGGCCCAGCAATCCACGAAGGAATCGTCTCCTTTTGAAGCTGGGATGGAGCAAGACTCGGCACCAACCGAGAGACCTTTGTCTTCATCTAACCTAACTCGATCGATCGCGCCAGGACAAACTAAGGGGTTGGATCAACCCCATAATTAGGTTCAACTTAATTCTCATGATCATTTGCGGACGTGTTCCGCATGCGATCCAACTGCATGCGTCGCAAATGGGCTCCGAATGGAATCCGCGGTTAGCTAATTAAAGATTACGTTTGAACTAGAGTTTAATTTCATGTGTGATTCATATATAAACCTGCGCAGCCCGGGAACAGAGCAACAGGAATAATAGATAAAAAATAAATCCCACGCTGTTGGGGCCCGTGGTGTAAAAATGACGAAGCACCTGCTCCTTTAATTCCTTGTCACTCCACACCCTTTTCCTTTTCCTTTTCCTTTCCTTTCCCAGAAAATAAAATCGATCATCCAATATTGTGAATATATATACGTTCTGAGAACGCTGCTCGCTGACGGTGTGACGGTGTGCTGAAATTAGCCTCCGCGTATATGAATTGCAGCTGATCGATTGTGGCATCTCTTTGATGTCCCCCTCCACCTTCCACGCCTCATTCAATGCACTTGATCAAACGAGAGAGTCCATTTTCCTTTCTCACCAGCTTCGAGATTTATCTTTCTTTTCCTTTTTTAAAAAAAGAAAAACCCGGAAGGAAGGCTTGGAAGCATGCAATCACGCGTGTGGTGTGTGACGAATAAATAAGAGGATTGATAGTGCTGCCCAACCGACAGTTAGTGGAATAGCAAGTGGAGAACGCGCGAGAAACTAAATTAAGAAGGATTGGCATGATCGATCAATTGGTTTTAGGTATATAATTAATTAATTAATTAATTTACCCGGCCCTTGCCTAAACGTGTCCAACTCGATCGGTATGGAGTCAACGCCCGGATATTTGAGGTACGGAGCGAAGTCAATGCCCAGAGCCCGAGGCATAATTATTATCTCGGTGAATTTTCTATCATGCATGGATTTTTAAATAAAATAAATAAAATAAATTAAGTGCATGCACGGTGTATCTCCCTTCGATTGACCTGCTATCCCATGCATGCTTTACTCAACCTTATTATACCAATCACAGCTAGCATCTGGCTACACATACATATATATCATGCAGCATCGTTTGCTATTAATTAATTACTAATTAGAAGACCAGTAATTATAAGCGCAAATAGTATGTTTGATATACGATGATTTTTATTGGTACAAACTACAAATCCCAAAGTTGGTAGAAGCTATAGGGACTATGCATGGGTTAAAATTAAAGGAGATCGATCGAGCATCAAATTAATGGGATGCGCGCACAAGTAAGCAGAGGCCCCTAGCTAGCTATACAAGTGCTGTGTGTGTGTGGAGATCGAGTAAAATGGCACCGCGCGCGCGCGCGCGACAGTGCATGGTTACAGGTGTAGGGCCGCGGGTCTCGATCGGTTACAACCTGATTACTGATCAAAATCTAGCTTGCTAATGGGATCATCGTAGAATGTTGGTCCAATGCTAGCTCCTATATATATAAGGGACAAGATCGATCGAGTACTACGGATAGAAAGGCGCCCCAACCATGACCTGAGATCAATTTTGAGTCCCAGCTGCAAAAAGATCTTTAATATTGGGAGGCCTGAGAATGGTGGGTTTTTCTTCTTTTTTTTTTTTTCCCTTCCCCCAGAAAATAAAATCGATCATCCAATATTGTGAATATATATGTGGAAGGGTTTCTACACTGGGATAAATAAATTAATAATTACAACAACCAGAAGAAACGATGAAATATTCCTCAATTAAACGTCTCCATGCATGCACTTGATCAAACGAGAGAGTCCATTTTCCTTTCTCACCAGGAAAAAGTAATTTGTTGTTTTTTTTTTTAAAAAAAAGAAAAACCCGGAAGGAAGGCTTGGAAGCATGCAATAACTAGTGAGGCCGCGTGTGGTGTGTGACGAATAAATAAGAGGGACAAACATGTGGAGCCCGCCACATGGGAGAGAGAGAGAGGCAGGAGGATAGATAAATGGCTTCAATTTTAAGGCAGTACTGGCGCTGAGCAGCAGCGGTGTCATGTATGTTATAATAACAATATACTACTATCCTTTTTAGAAAACTAAAAATGCAATCACAATAATTTTTTGTATTTAATTAATTCTTCATATATTGCAGCTTGATTTTTTTAAATAAAATAAATAAAATAAATAATGTACTATTTATTTCTAAAAATAATAATAATAATAATAATAATATACTAATATAATAATAATAATAATACTTGATGAATAAAATAGATAGTTCGTTATTTTTTTTCAAAAATAAAAAAAATAAAATAAAAATTAATATCATATCATATATACGCGCGTACTTTGTCTCGTAGATAGCCAGCTGGCACGGTAGCGCCTCTTCTAATGGTAGCGTTAGCGTTAGCGGTAATTACGTATTCAGGTTGTGAGGTGGCGGGAGGACTGAGGAGGGAGGGTAATTGGAACAGTCACACTTACGCGGACCGACTGACGGTGGGATCTCACATAGCGACACGTACGAGTCACGCGCACCGTCACCGTCACCGTCGTCCCCAAAAAGTTACCGCGCAGCGCTTGACTTGCAAGTCAAAGAAGTGCTACGAATTGAACCGGGAAGAGAGAGAGAGAGAGAGAGAGGGAGTGAAAGATAAAGAAGGATAAAAAAGGAACCGACGGGGAAATCGGGGCGAGGCAGCAATTGACCAAGCCCTCTCTCCCAGCGAACACCGCACATGTGCTCGCCTGTAATCGCGTGGGACCCCGGGATTTTCTATTGCATCACCCTGCTCGCACCCTCTCACTCACACCCAGCTTGTTCTTTCTTTTTTTATTTACTTTTCGACAGGGTAAAATGCACGGGCAGTATCTTATATACTCTTCTCAGATATTCTGATATACTGCCAACAATTTTTTGGCCAAACAAAAAAAATTAAACTAGCCCTCATTTCTCATTTTTTAAAACATCAATGTTATATATTTTAATTTAATGTGTTGTCTTTGTTGTGATAGTTAATTAACTTCAATGCGCATTTGGCTATGTGATAAATACTTATTTATTTTAAAATTTTTTGAAAGTGAATTGTTTTTCCAAAACTTTATTTTTTATTGCAAATAATTAAACACTATAAATGAAGTAATTACAAATTGTTTCCTATCCATTCTATGTTTTTTTAATATGCAAATTTTTTTTTAGAAAACTAAAAATGCAATCACAATAATTTTTTGTATTTAATTAATTCTTCATATAAGATCTCTCTCTCTCTCTCTCTCTCTCTCTCTCTCAGAGCATTCTTAGAAGTGCACTATTGTATTTTTTTTTTAATAACAAAACTAAAATTATAACAAAAAATAGAAACTAAAATATTTCGTGAAGAGCTGGTTTGGAATTAAAGTGCAATATCCGGACACATTTCAGCGAGTAAAGTTAATTTTAATTTAACAAAGTGCTCTTAGCCTCTTACTAGGATATTGGGGTTCTTCGTAAGTTAATTTCACTCTAGTAGGGTAGGGAGGGGGAGGGGTCGTCAGAGTAAAACGAAGCAAATTTGCCCTCGCCCCGTCAGCGGATCCCCGTTTCCTGGGCCCCTCTCTGCAGCTCTCGCATCCCATCCCTTTTTACTAGGGCTGCATAATAATGAAGGTAAAGGAGAGCATGCACGCAGGGTTAATTTGGGAGGTTTTTGGGCGCATTAGAAGTGTCGGCGGAGAGAGACAGTGATAAAGTTGGGGAAAGGGTGGCAGTTGAGGTGAGGTAAAAGCCGTGAAGGAGAGAGGAGCCAAGGAGATTTTAGGGAGAGAGAGGACAGAGGGTGGGGTGGGGCCCTGGGGGCAGCAAAAGAGCATCATCCGGATTTTTTTTTTATTTTATTTCAGGTTCCGATCACAGCACAGCTGTTGCTTCGCCTAATATTACTTGCTTATTCTTATTTATTATATTATTTATTTCCTCCCCTTTCAGCCCTCCACCTACCCATATTTTTCTATTCCCCTTCCGATTTCTCGTTCCCCTGCTATTTTCTCGCCCTTCGATTATTATTTATTTAGGTGGGGGTTTTCTCCATAATAAGGTGTTAAGAGAGGGAGAGGGAGAGGGAGAGGGAGTGGGGGGAAGCAGTTCTGTTTTATTTACTGGAAGTTTAGGCCTTTTTTTTTATTTATTTCTAATAAGATCTCTCTCTCTCTCTCTCTCTCTCTCTCTCTCTCTCAGAGCAATTCTTATTACCCATCTCGTTCCCGTTGGCTGTCGTTGGGTGTGGTAAGAAGCAAGGAATAATAATAAGGGGTAGAGAGAGGAAGTGGGGGGAGCAGAAGAAGCGCATTTCTGGCGGCCATCTCTAAGAAGGGCTTCCCCCATCCCCCCCCCCCCCTCCCAATATTCCTGATCGGAGGAGAGAGACCCTCTCTGATGGGGAAGCGGCAGCACTAACTTCTTTCTCTCCTTCTCTCCCGCTCCGCTCCATCTCTTTACTCTCTCTCTCTCTCTCTGTCACACACACACACACACACACACACACACACTGTGCGGCTGCCCCGCTGAGTCTTCTTAGTGTCCCTCCTCTCCCCCGTACCGCGCGCAGATTCGGCTCCTTTTGCGTTGGATTTCTGAAGTAATCGCTAGATCTGGGGTGGGACGGGGAATTTGGGGGCCTTCTCTTTCCGGTAGCTGCTTCTGCTCCCTGGCCATACCACCCCAGCAGTAATGGAGGCGAGTGCGGGTCTGGTCGCGGGTTCTCACAACAGGAACGAGCTCGTCGTCATCCGCCGCGAGGGCGAATCCGGCGTACGTTGCTCTTCTTCCGCCCTCCGTGCTAGCCTTTTCTTCTTTTTTTTTTTTTTTCTTTTATAATTTACTTTCAATTAGGGCTTCTTCCGCATTCGTCGGTCCTTCTATTTTATTTTATTAAAAAAAAAAAAAACAATCCAAGAAAGGGGAAAAAAAAAAACCTCTGTTGCATTTGCGTTGTTTCTCTCTTGCAGCCGCGGCCTCTGCAGCAGCTGAGCGGCCAAATCTGCCAGATTTGCGGGGATGACGTGGGTCTCACTGTGGACGGGGAGCTGTTCGTGGCCTGCAACGAATGCGCCTTCCCAATCTGCCGCACTTGCTACGAGTACGAGCGGCGGGAGGGGAACCAGGTCTGCCCCCAGTGCAAGACCCGCTTCAAGCGCCTCAAGGGTAAGTCGTCGCCGCCGCCGCCGACGCGCGTGCCTTCCTGATCTTTGAAGATTGTTGCTAGTCAGCTGAGCGGGATCTTTGCCCGAACCATTTGCAGGGTGCGCTCGAGTCCCCGGAGACGAGGAAGAGGACGACATCGATGATCTGGAGAACGAGTTCAACTTCATGGGGAAGGATAAGCAGGACAATCAGCTTGAGTCCATGCTGCAGGGCCACATGAGCTACGGCCGCGGAGGTGATGTTGACATGCCTCATATGGTTCACACCATGCCTCAAGTCCCTCTCCTCACCAATGGCCAGATGGTACCCTACTCTCACTCCTTCCTCTCTGCCTCTCTGCTTCTACCAAATGCGCCATCTCAACTCTTTTTCTCCCCTCCCCCCCCTGCTCTTCTACAACCTTGTAGATTGACGACATTCCGCCGGAGCAGCATGCTCTTGTCCCTTCTTTCATGGGTGGTGGGGGAAAGAGGATCCACCCACTTCCCTTCGCAGATCCCAATCTTCCAGGTACTCGGAATTTGCACTCGCATATTGACCTCTTTGTTGTTAGATCTGCTAGCAATACTGCATTCTTGTTGCTAGCATTTTCAAATAACGTATTCTGTCGTTGCAGTTCAACCCAGATCTATGGATCCTTCAAAGGACTTGGCTGCTTACGGCTACGGAAGTGTGGCCTGGAAGGAGAGGATGGAGAGCTGGAAGCAGAAGCAGGAGAAATTGCACCAGATGCGGAATGACAATGGTGGTAAAGATTGGGATAATGATGGCGATGGCCCAGATCTTCCACTGTAAGCTCCTGATTTGTTGCTCTTGATAACTCATTGGAGCTGCCATTCTCTTCTAAAAGACTGAAGCCGCATCCCATTAAAAAATCCGCTAATAGATTTATAATGTGACAATGTGCTGACTGACTCCCTGTGGCCAGAAATTTGGCGAATCTTGTGAAAACTTATAAATGCATAATTTCACCTGATTGAGTGATGGAATAGTTCTAGTTATACTCATGAAGTTGGAACGTTTTGTTTCTATGATGCTCGTTAGGGTTTCAAGAATGCTTGGGAGATGCTCAATTAGGATTAAAGTGATTGTTACACTTTGGAGATTCCTTCTAGTTTGTCCGTTCTGCCATGATTATGAAACTATAACAGGGAATTTATGGATGTCTTGTCCCTGTCTAATGCATATTTAGTGCCTATGATGATCTAAAGTGTTACTAGTTCTCTGTAAATAAACATTACACAGTTTGTGCTCATAATGCATCGTTTGCCTGTGAATTTTGTCATGCAGAATGGATGAAGCTAGACAGCCACTGTCGAGAAAGTTGCCACTTCCTTCCAGTCAGATCAACCCTTATCGGATGATTATCATAATCCGGCTGGTTGTTCTTGGATTCTTCTTTCATTACCGAATAACACATCCTGTGTCTGATGCATTCGCGTTGTGGCTCATTTCTGTCATATGTGAAATCTGGTTTGCCATTTCATGGATTCTAGATCAGTTCCCAAAGTGGCTTCCAATTGAAAGGGAAACTTATCTTGACCGATTATCATTAAGGTAAGTTTCAGTTGCAATTTTCAACTATTCCGTTGTCACTGTTTGTGGGGTGATCAAGCGATGCACCAACTCTTTGACTGTCCGTGCAGGTATGAGAAAGAGGGCCAGCCTTCTAAACTGGCTCCGGTTGACATATATGTCAGTACAGTGGATCCATTGAAGGAACCTCCTTTGGTCACAGCAAACACTGTTCTCTCCATTCTTGCTGTCGATTATCCAGTTGAGAAAGTGTCCTGCTATGTTTCTGATGATGGTGCTGCAATGCTAACTTTTGAAGCTTTGTCAGAAACATCTGAATTTGCAAAGAAATGGGTCCCCTTCTGCAAGAAATTCAATATTGAGCCCCGAGCACCCGAGTGGTACTTCCAGCAAAAGATAGATTACCTCAAGGACAAAGTCCAAGCATCCTTTATCAAGGAAAGGAGAGCAATGAAGGTCTGTAAACATGCATTGACTTGTTGATTTTGCTGTTCATTTGTTTCGCCACTAATCTGGTTCTGGTTGCAGAGAGAATATGAGGAGTTTAAGGTTAGAATCAATGCTTTGGTCGCAAAGGCTCAGAAAGTTCCTGAAGAAGGATGGACGATGCAGGATGGAACTCCATGGCCTGGAAATAATGTCCGCGACCATCCTGGAATGATTCAGGTATTTTTTTTCAACAAATTTTAGCATTGCCTTCCACTATAAGAATTGAAATTGCTCCGCCTTGTTTCGTTTTCACTGAAATATTTGAGTGGTTTCTGAACTATTAGGTCTTTTTGGGTCAAAGTGGCGGGCATGATGAGGATGGAAATGAACTACCACGCTTAGTTTATGTCTCGAGAGAGAAAAGGCCAGGCTTCAATCATCACAAGAAGGCTGGTGCCATGAATGCTTTGGTAAAATCCTGTGCATGGATGATTGCTTTTCTTTGTCCGGTTTGTGTAATGTCTCCTTATAGAGTTGGTTATCTTGACAGGTCCGGGTCTCTGCTGTACTCACTAATGCAGCATATATGTTAAACTTGGATTGTGACCATTACTTCAACAATAGCAAAGCTTTAAGAGAAGCAATGTGCTTCATGATGGACCCACTGGTGGGGAAGAAAGTATGTTATGTGCAATTCCCTCAGAGGTTCGACGGTATTGATCGCCACGATCGATATGCTAACAGGAACATAGTGTTTTTCGATGTAAGCACCAGCATTCAGATATTTGAGACTGCTGCTTTTTTTCTTTTGGAGCTTGGTTATATTGATTAAATCCACATAATATCTTTGATGGCATCCTCTGTACGCAGATCAACATGAAAGGTTTGGATGGGATTCAAGGGCCAATCTATGTCGGTACTGGATGTGTGTTCAGAAGACAGGCACTTTATGGTTATGACGCTCCAAAAACGAAGAAACCACCATCTAGGACTTGCAACTGCTGGCCAAAGTGGTGCTGCTGTTCCTGGTGCTGTGGTGGGAAGAAGAAGAAGAAGACCACAAAATCTAAACAGGAAAAGAAAAAGAAATTCTTCAGGAGAGGAGATAATGTAGCACCTGTGTTTGCTCTTGAGGGAATTGAAGAGGGTGTTGAAGGTAGCCTGCTTATCTCTCTCCAACAAGCTATTCACGCTGTTGTTCCAGTTTCTCATGATTGCTTCTACTGTTACCTTTTTTGGCGATTATTTAGTAGATAAGTCGGATATGCTGTTGACAAGCTGGAAGAGATATGCTTACTTGGATGCACTGAATGGCTTCCTGGCATTCCTGGTTCTTTAATGTGCCTTCTAATAGAATTCCAACCATCTTAGCTGCAATCCTCCTTAACATTGTTCTTAATATATGGCTTGGATCTTAATTGCTGATTAATTAATTCTTAGTCCATTCAGTGCCACACTCCCTGTCCTTTGCTTCCCTAATTCAAACTTGCAATTGTTCATGTCTTTCCTACATAAGCTATTGGCGTATTAATTCACACTACAAAACTACAGGAATTGAGAATGAGAAATCTGCTGTAATTTCTGAGCAAAAGCTAGAGAAGAAGTTTGGGCAGTCTCCTGTTTTTGTTGCATCAACACTTCTTGAGAATGGCGGAACTCTGAAAAGTGCTAGCCCAGCATCACTGTTAAAGGAGGCTATCCATGTCATCAGTTGCGGCTATGAAGACAAGACAGACTGGGGCAAGGAGGTATTCCTCTTGTGCCCATGACGCTTATGTAAGTTGTTTCGTGTCCTGAGAATATATTGACTTAAAAATCTTCTGTCTCTGCAGGTTGGGTGGATCTACGGGTCAGTTACAGAAGATATATTGACAGGTTTCAAGATGCATTGCCATGGATGGCGGTCAATCTACTGCATCCCAGCAAGGCCAGCGTTCAAGGGGTCTGCTCCTCTTAATCTTTCTGATCGTCTCCACCAGGTCCTCCGGTGGGCACTCGGGTCTGTGGAAATTTTCTTAAGCAGGCACTGCCCTCTCTGGTATGGATATGGTAGTGGGTTAAAATGGCTGGAACGTTTGTCCTACATAAATGCCACCGTTTATCCTTGGACGTCAATCCCACTTCTGGCTTACTGCACATTGCCTGCTGTTTGCTTACTCACTGGGAAATTTATCACTCCAGAGGTATGAGTCTGAGAGCAGGGTCTCTATGGGTGTTGTTTGGTAAGTTAGTATTCTTGCACCTTACTCTTTCTGTTGTTGTTATATTGCAGCTTAGCAATGTTGCCAGTCTGTGGTTCTTGTCACTCTTCATCTGCATTTTTGCTACGAGCATACTGGAGATGAGGTGGAGCGGCATCGGCATCGACGACTGGTGGAGAAATGAGCAGTTTTGGGTTATTGGGGGTGTTTCGTCACATCTCTTTGCTGTGTTCCAAGGGCTTTTGAAGGTTCTTGCTGGTATCGACACCAACTTCACTGTGACAACAAAGGCTGGAGATGATGAAGCGTTCTCAGAGCTGTACACTTTCAAATGGACGACTTTGCTTATCCCTCCCACCACATTGCTCATCCTAAACTTCATTGGTGTGGTAGCTGGAGTCTCTAACGCGATCAACAATGGTTACGAGTCATGGGGGCCTTTATTTGGGAAGCTCTTCTTCTCATTCTGGGTGATCGTCCATCTCTATCCGTTCCTCAAAGGTCTTGTTGGTCGGCAGAACAGAACACCCACGATTGTCGTTGTCTGGTCCATTCTGCTTGCCTCCATCTTCTCCCTGTTGTGGGTCCGGATTGATCCGTTCCTCGCCAAGAATGATGGCCCTCTTCTCGAGGAGTGTGGATTGGACTGCAACTAAAGCAAGCACCGAACATACAGGAGTCGTGAACAATCCGTGCGAAGGTAGATATACGTTTGAAGATTTTCCCATGTAAGTGACTCGGTTCTGCACTCAGTTGTAGATAGGAAACACCGGTTGTGGTGCATTCTTTTTTGTTTTTCACTATATTGTGACTCCATCTCTCATCTCTGATCATCGGATTGGGGGTTGGGGGATGAGTTTGTGTAGTTTGTTCGTGGAAGCTAGGCTGTTGCAGCAGTGCTCCTTTAGAATTCTTTATTAGTTGGAGGAAAACTGGAGAGAAACAAGTCCGACGTCGGTCATGTACTATTGCATCTATACTTTTGATTCTTCACAATAAGGCCAAGCTTGCATGTCTATGTGGACATGAGGAAGGTGCAAGTGTTACTGTTATTAAATTATTTGTACGTGCCCACTGTCTGGGTAATGTTTATTCCTCTCTTAGCAGCCTTTTATATATATATATATATATATATATATATATAATAATAATATATATATATACACGTTTCTCAGTAAGGTAAGAAAACGAAGGAGGGAGTTCAGTGATGTATTGCATCAAAAAGGGAGCACGGGTGGGAGCAAAGATGGGATTTCCCTTGAGATGCTGCTGTATGGTGTGTCTGCAATAATATTGTTGTTGTTTTTGTTTCTTTCCTCTCAGAGAGAAAAAGAGAGAGAGAAAAATAAATAAATAAATAATATATATATATATATATATATATATATATATATATATATATATATATATATATAAAGAGACCAAGCTTGTAATGATGTGTTTCTGGATTCTATGGTTGTCTATGTTAAAACTCTGAAAGCAAGATACTGTGTTTTTGTTTTTGCAGTAGCTATCTATCTTTATGTTTTTCTATTTTTGAAATTATTTATTTATTTATTTAATTTCCGGTTGCTTTCCGTAAGTATGTGCCCGCCTGTGGGCTGTGGGCCTGTGGGGTTGATTCTTTGGCGGGGTTGGGAGAGCTTTCGTATCAACGCTAGCTGTGCGGTGGTTCTTTTGAGAGCTAATGAGACAGACAGGAGGGGGCAGAGAGAGAGAAAGAAAGGGGGGGGGGGGACGGAGGATGTGTGCGTCCTTATGAGCTGTTCCGCATGTGACTCCATCGCCCGCTCGGGAGTGTCGGTAGCACTGGTGGTTGTGCGAGTGAGGGTGCGGGGGATTTATATTTTGTACATGTACATGTGTGTACATATATATTATTATATATATATAATACAAGAGAAGTGCGAGGGGGCCGGGTGGCCTGGGTGTGTTGTTGCGGGTGACACGTCCTTTTCGGGGATGAGCTGTAGCCTGTAGGTGGGTACGGTGGATTCCTTTTGGCTTTGTGTTGGCGCTACAGCCGACGAGCAAAAAGCCAAATCATCACCTCCAGCCGGCGAGAAGGGGGTTGGGGTGGGGCTGGCGCTGCCCAGCTAGCTAGCTCCTCCCTTTTCTCCCTCTCTCTCTCTCTCTCTCGTGCATTTCATTTCCCGATGCCGCCTGCTTTAATCATTTGCCACCTCTTTCTCTTTTTAATCATTTGCCACCTCTTTCTCTTGCATCCTTGATTAATAGAAGAGGAGGAAGAAGAAGAAGACGACTCCTTCCTCCTCCCTGTCAGTCCTCCTCCAGTCTAATTGCAACCATTTGCCGCATCATGCGGTTCTTACGTGCAGTCAGTCTTGTTGTTGAGGAACAGAGCAAGTGAAGCCCAGTCAGTGGGTGGTGAACGGGTGATGGCTCTTCTAATGACTAATGACTTAGTCCCTCCTTCCATCCCTGCTCTGTTTTCCTCTCTACCCTCTTAGTGCTTGCGCTAATTAAGGCTGTCGCCGGTAATAGTGGGCGTATGCATGGCGTGGTCGACGACGGGGGTCCCAACGACTGGTCGGTGGCGGGCATTTAGCTGCATGCACGTGATCTAGGAATTAATTAATTCAACAAACTTACGGGGAAGCTAGTAAACTACTTTGTATACCTGCAGTTTAGCTTATGCTTGTTCACACAAAAAAAATGTACTTACATATTTTATAATTTAGCTTATCTTTACTGCAAATTGAAGTTTACCCAAAAAGAAAAAGAAAAAGAAAATGAAAGAGAGGTAGAAAAGTAAGAGTCAAAGATCTAGCAGCCCAAAAATATACATATACAAAAGGGAGTCATTAATCCCGTTAGATTCCGTTTCGCAACCCCGAGAGGGCGAGTAAAAGAAGAGAGAGGAGAAGGGCGGTTTAATTTGGGGAGTTTTAAGGGCATTCATTTCTCCATGTCCCCTCCTCAGGCTCCGCAGTGGAAAACCGGGACCAGCGCGGGCCACGTCCCTTAAAACAAATCATACTAGTATATTTACTGAACCTGGAGGCAACAAGGGGCAAAGAAGAGTTAAAAGGAAAAAACAAAAAGAAAAAAAACTACCCAGAGAGAGAGAGAGAGAGAGAGGGAGAGAGAGGTACGTAGAGCGCGCGCGCGGGGAACTCACATCGTGCAGCGCAATCAAATTACGTTTTCACGCCATCAAGTATAAGTTTCTTAAATCTTAAGAGTTTCATTAAAATTCATCCTAGCTTTTCACGTCTGTTGGCAGTCTACAACTATATATTAATTGTGCTTCTTACATATGAAATTAACCGTTATATTCTTATTTTTTAAAAAAAATATCTTCTAAAACATATACGCATATATATATATAGTGGCCCTCCCAAAAAAACATATACACACAGCTTGTACTGTGACATACAGCTAAGATTACATAAACAATTTCGGAAGCAAACAAATTTGCTCGCTTATTAACACCCAACTCTCTGAACTCTCTCGCCGACGCCACATGTACGAGTGCCTGCATGCGTCCAGAGAAGGTGAGCCCCCAACCCGTAACAGCTTAGCAGCTGGTTGGGTGAGCCAGCCGTCGGAGGGTCATCACGTTTTTAATTTCGACTGAGATGGGTCACCAGCCAGCAGCCACCAGCCACCAGCTGAGCTAACACGCCCATCCAGGGAACGGCCTGCGCGCCCAACCCGTACCCCATTCATCGATCGTATGTGTAGTTGTGTACCAGCACTGTTCTCTCTCTCTCTCGTCTCGTCGTTCCAGCAACACACATGACATATGCACAAACAAACACAAAACACATGGCATATGCAGCGCGCGCACATCCTTAACGTATAATAATAATTGCAACTAACCACTGGTCGGTCACTCCGCGGGATGCAACATAAAACTAATTAACAGCTGTGTTACTACGTACGTGCGAGTTATTAGCTAATTAAAACACTATATATATATAGTTTGTGGGTTCGGGGTCTCCCAGTACCCTTTTTAATATTGCGTCGTGAAGCAGTTAATAATTAAGTAAGGTTGGAGATACTTGCACAGCAGTGGGATATAGTACTGGATAACCGTAGACATAAAATACATGCCGGTACCGGTACATCATCATCATAATAATATCTGGAATGGGGCCAATTAACTGTCCGGGCCTATGGCCGGACCAGTATTCACCCGCAAGCGATGTCTGAGCTGGGAGCCCGCCCGATGAATAGTAGTAACCAGTATAATAATAATAATATATATTGGCGCATGCATGTGGGAACATTCAATTAACAAAGGGGCCCGCCCAGTCGAATAGTAGACCAAAGCAGCATGATTGATGGTAGGTGTGGGGGGCGGGACTCGGGAGGGAATGCCAGCTCGAGCTTTCATTATTTTATACCACATTAACTCAGCAACAGGCAACAGCTACTAGCAATATTAGCAAGCATATATACGGTAAACTGTCAACCTCGATCGATCCTGAGCCACTACTGCATCACATGACCTGTGGCTGTGGAGATAATCCTGGTCAAATCATGTGCAGCTTCGGACGCTTTATATCTATCTTCTCGCCTACGGATACAGCTCGGTGATGCTGCTGTCACCGTCCAATCCCCACAAAGAGTTTCGGCCCATGCTCCAAGCACGAACAACATTTCACACCTTATTATATATAGTCACCACTACCGACAATTATTTTATAAGGGGTGAAAACTAGCACGAGTCCATGTTTCCACAGGTGAACATGCAAATAACTTGGCCCTTGGGATATATAAATTAAGTTGCGTTTACTAAATAGTCCAATTATATATATGTTCCTCAGTATGAAGCCACATGTTCATGGTCAGCCGAGAATTTCGTATATGCATGCAGCAAGGAACACATTCTGCATGTGCGAAAGAATGCCGTGAACCGGACAAAATAACAAATATGTCTGACAGGAACTTCATACATCCAGTGAGAGAGAGAATTTCCCATTCTGATTGTAGAATTAGGCTGCAATATAGTTTCAAAGAAAACAGAGTAACTAACAAGCGGACGAAGAACGAACAAGTTTGAGCAATCTCAAAAGGCACAGCAGCAGCAATATCCTAGTCTATTCTTACTCACAAGTTGAATTGGTTTAGCGGTTGGCAAATACAGCAAAGTGATTGCGCAAAAAAAAAAATATCACTGTTTATTAATAGTTCTGTGCAAGATACAGTTTACTGCACATTTAATTAGGCCCGCCGTAGTTACTTAAGAGAGTGTTCGTTATTCAATATCTTACTGAATATTGTCACCTCGTGATTTTGAAGGGCCGCGCGGCTGGGACATTCCTCTGGTGCTTCACCTTTGTTTAAGATTAAAGCAGTACGTCATTGAAGGGGACGGTATGCATACAAACAGAGCAGAATCTTATCTGACCTTTCATACTGTTAGTGGCCTTTCATCTGTTTAACCGAGCAGAATCTTAAATGGGGCGACGCTATGTGTAAAAAAAGATCAAATAATAAACTAGGTACTTAAATAGGCAATAGCTAGCATCGGCGAGAAGCTAAAGAAAAAGAACAATGTTCTTCCCTTAATTTCCAACCATACAAAGAGCATTTGCATTGTCTAACCCTAAGAACAACAGTTACTGTTGAACCTAGTCGAAGAAACAAAATTTCCATCTTCTATGAGGAAAAGTTAGCGTCCAAATCGACCATAACATTGGGCCTGGAGGATCTTTGGTGAAAGTTTCTAATCTCTATCATAGTGGGAATTAATCTGCCTTCAAAGTACATACGGTATTAGCAAGAATTTCTGCTTCTCCATTATAATCATTTATGTAATAGGAAATATGTTTTGCGGCGCCTCAAGTTTATTACTCTTATCAGGATAGCTGATCACAAAATTCCCAAATAAAGGAATGAGGATCTTGGATCATCACTTATGGAAGCGCTGGGTGTGTCAGACAAACGGAGGGACCTGACTATGACTAACTGCTAATGAGGGCTCTCAGAAATTTGATGTTTGCATACCATCTCTTCTTCACCTAGTAATAGTATAACAATATCAATATCAACTTGAATAATCAAACTTGAAAAAAATCACTCTGCACAGGAAATTAAACACGTCAAATGTATACAAGTTCATCAAAAATCTATATCCACAACAAATAGTTCATATCTGGACAATCAAGTCTACAACTCCTAGGAGCAGAAAGATGGTACTGTACAAGGACCGGCATACTCTCGGACAAACCTTTTATTGACAAACCTTGATATCTGTCCAATGCAGCAACTCATGTTATGCTGCTCTTATGTGACAGTGCAATGTGGCAGAATTTGTGACTGGGGTAAGATAGATAAAACTTTGTATATATAATGAAGATTAAACCTACAAGAAACATATCTAGAAAGGATCCCTATTCTTAGGCTCCCACTGAAGAGGCAAGATTTGTGCAGAACAAGCCCTTAACAGTTATAATAAGTGATGCCGCAAAAAAACTATTAAGCGATTATAGCTTATCACTCAATTTCACCAGGATGGGGATGGGGATGGGGATGGGGATGAGGATTTAGGATCAGTGAACTGCTGTCTGCTGATGACGACTGGGGTGCCTCTCACAAGTCGGAAGTCGCGGGAGAGAACCTCCCGCCTCCCGGCCCCTGATGTTTTTAAGGGAGCGGGCTTAATCTGGGCCCGGGCTCCTCGAAATCTGTATGGTTGGTGCAGTTATGGCGGGCAGTTTGGCAGGTTGGGCTCTGCTTTGGGCTCCAATCAGAAAGTTTAAAAGAGTTCAGCCCCTTTGCCTGTTCCTGCTTCCGTATATTGATATCACCTCCGAATTTCAGGCAATCTATCAACTTCCTAACCGGATTTTCGGTTTGGATTTGAGCCTTTTTCTTGGTCTGAAATTTTGGGATTCAGATTTGAATTCAAAATTCAGATCACTTCATACAGCAAGTCAAATTCATCTAGGTACAGATTTTTGATTCAGAATTCAAAAATATTCTGCAAGCTCCTAAAATTCCTCAAAATATTCACAATTTACAATATTCTGTCAGGTTTCATAATCCAAATGCTTCCTTGACGGTCACGGTGAAACATCCGCACCTGCAGATCAATATAGAATTCGGCCGTCGTGGCTAGATAGATGCCCGCGCTTGCAGACAGTCCTGATGGCCGAGTTCCAAAAGGAAGATCCCGTGAAACAAACAAAGCTAACAAACAACTAAACGCAAGGGCGTTTGAACAGTCCAGTGCTTAGAAGCTTCCTCAGCGGCGAGGATTTTTTTTCTTTTCTTCACTTTTTAAATTTCTATTAAGCTCCGCATTCAAATAATTAAGCATTTTACTTACTGCGATAAAACTCGCTCTCACTAATTTTAGCACGCGCAATCCTAACTGACGAAGAATACTACTGTCAACCCATAAACCATATGCTATGAGGTGTTAATGTATCTGCTAGTTAATATGTCACAGTCTGCATATATATATATATATATATATTATAAACCAATCAGCAATCTTCACATCACATACAACAACATATCACCAACCTATAAGGACAAAACATCGTCAAGAACGAATAGCAGCACTTGTAATATAATAATTCAGTCGCTCATCTGTCTGTTCAGGTTCAAAAACACATTGCTTTTTCGTGCAGAAAATAAAGAGACATTGTTGAGTCTCATTTCAACATACGCATAATGTCTCCACAGGAAGCAACATCCTCCACTCTTTTAGTCATACAAGGAAAAAATGAATAAATATGAAAAACCTATGTAACTAAAAACAGAGGGAGAATAATAAATAAACATTTTTCAGACCTTTCACATAAAGATCTTGGTGTCTTACCTAGCAAAAAAAGAATTTACTGCAATAATTGAGAGAAAATGAGGATGTGTTTTATATGAGATTGCTTAGCATCAGAATAAACATGTATCTGCGAACTAGGCCTTGTTTTCTCCAAGCTCGACATCCTTCACAGGAGCAGCATTTTCAACTCCCTCCTTCAAAAGGAGGATCTCCTCTTCGGTTAAGCTAGTTTTGGTAAGGACATTCTTAGCTTTAGCTTTCTCTACCTCCACAGCCCAGCTATATACGACCATTCCAACAACAGCCAGCAACATGCCGATTATGTTCTTGAAAGTCAGTTGTGAATCAAACAGCAGCCAACCAAGAGTGAGCACACAGACAGTCTTCATATGGCCCAGCACCTGGAAGGACACAGCCGAGAAACGGCCGATGCACAGATACTGGCTGATGTTGCAGAATACAGCCAACGAACATGACAGCAGGATGAAGAACTGCACAATTTATCAACAGTTATTCCTCTCGCACATTCTTTTTGACATTTAAAAGGTGATAACAGCAAATCAAACAGATGGAACTTACAATTGCACCATAGGAGTAATCGTACTCCAAAAGAGACTTGCCATTGAGGTAGTAATCAATGAATGGACCAAGAAACAGAAGAGAAAGAGCTTGTATAGGTGCAGTCTTGCTCAGAAGTTCAAAAGAACCAATTGAATACTTCTTCTGCAACGACCCAATTGACTACACGCCAAAGGAGATAAATCAAATTCTGAGACAATGAACTCAAAAATAGTCCTCCACATGTCAGAAAATTTCTTCTATTAGAATAAACATGAAATGTAGATTCAGACTTCAAACAGAAACTTTCAAACACTATTCCTAGCGAGATCCATGTGGGTGGCCAATACATGGTCAATGGAAGACTAAATCTTCATGAACTGAATATGATGGATCTATAGTTCACATTCTAATCACCCTCAATCATATTTCCAAAATATGAAAGCTAAAGGTTCATGCAATTTTGTTGTATAATAGCAGACTGTTCCACGACAAGAACATATGACTCCAAGTTTCAATGTTCTTCACACAATAAAGCTTTCACAATTTGCAGAGCAGGACAATTTTATATCTCTCCTTCTCATCATTACTCGTTAACAATTTAATCAGAGGAAAATGCAATGTGATTACTCTGCGCAATCATATCAATAAGCTACACACATTGTCAAACACATGAACTGCAACAAAATTCAAGATTATGTACCAAAAAGGCCTCGCTAAAAAGTAATTGACTATATCCTCTAAAATATCCGATAAAGACCATAAGGTATATGCTGCATGACGATCACTTAAACATCATACCAGCAAGCATCACTAACCAAACTGAAATATATAGCAAGATAAAGAAATGTTTTACATGAATTGAAGTAAAATGAAGCACAAAAGGCATCCCAAGAAACTTGGTGCCATTTTCCTTTCCTGATATAACTGCAGTCTAAGTCATTGTAAAATAATAGATTTAACCAAATGGCATCTTGACAATTATGTGATGAGAACCATTCAAACTAAAACAACAACCAGGTTCTAGGTCCCCACTCCCCACCTATGGCAGTGTGACAGCCTAAATTGTGATGGTAACTCTAAACTCTCCTATCAGTTACTTGCAAACAGAAGGAAACAACAATTAATCTTATTGAAACGCAAATTCATTCATTAAACTTCACAATTACTAGAATGATAATTTGATTACAGTATGTATACATGATATGTCTAAGCTATATATAGTGTTTAAAATACAGATGTTCCTAGCGGCACTATGCACATTCTATAGTCCATGAAGTAACCAGGGTCCCAATGACATAAGAGGTAAGACTGATTGCATTATTTCAGAGATTTGCTCGCCCAGCCCCACTTGCAGCCCTAGGGATTTCAAACTTCCTATATAGAAATCCTAACCCCTTCATATGCTTATGTTTCAGAATGACTAGGAACTTAACAGAGACCTACAGATTGACTAGTGAAACACCACTACGTAGCACCATTATCTTCTGGATGAGTATACAGCACCTCTGCCTCAAGTCAGTATAAAATCTGGAAAGTTACAGTTGCCCTTTATCTGTTACATGATTACTTCTTGCTTTAGATATTGATATTTGATAGTGACACAACTGTAAGGCATGATTAGTCTTCATAATCTCACCCATCATTGTCAATTCGAATAATTTAACATCTAGTCATAGAGTCTGTGTTATTGTCTCAATAAACTGAAAACACTTCGAGAAAAGCAAAAACTCAACTCAAACGCTCCATCTGTTGGTTACCTTGTTTCTATAGCCTGTAGAATCTCAAGCGTTGACTCCCATCTTATGTATGAGAGTAAAAAACAGATGCTTTCATTTACCTTTTGGACCTTCTGGTTACAGAGACAGTCAAGAACAGATTCATTCAATTTCACTTAAGCTTTCCTAACTATATCAAAATGGCAATTTTCAATGTATGAAGTGAACAAACAAACTTGCAAAGGCCAAATAAACTATTGTATACTTCCTCTTAAGAGAATAAATATAAATCGCATCCGTAAACCGGCTGATTACAAATATCACTTTAAACGACTGCATCAAAAACAGTAAGTGTCATGAGCAAAGTACAGAGCTGCCTTTTACATTGGCTGATCATTGTGTTTCACTGCAAGCGGTGATCCTTTCTTTAAGCATTGTTATCTACTAAGCAGCAAAAGTCTATGAGAAGGAGAAAGAAAAAAAAAAATTGGAGACATTAGGAGATAGGAGAAGAAGGGCATACGAAGAGGGAGGTTGAGATTTGAAGAATAAGAAGAAAGTCCTTTCTACCTTACAAGGGCTAAATAGCCCTTTTCTTTCTCTAAGTGTCTTAAACTAATAGGGCTAAAAGAATTTGACAGAAGGGTTAACATTGAAAATTTTGAGATTTATAGAGGGAATATAATAAGACAATTGAGGATCAGGAATTTTATATTCAATGTCCAATGGTTTGGTAGACGAATATGAAAATATCCTTAGTAAAACCAAATAAGTAATAATATTGGCATGATACAAACAAAAAGCATCTCGACAGATGGTTAAGAAAGCCACGAAAAAATGGAATATAGAAATACGAAGTATCCAATCAGCAAGCTTTGAGTATGCTATTAGACATTCCATAACATGGTAGCCATAGGAAACTGCTAAATAACCAGAAGGAAATGTACTGAAGGAAAGAAAGAGTTGAATGTTATGACCATTGGAGGAATGCAAAACCATAATTAACTTCCGCATTGTTGCAAGGATGCTGAAATGCAAAACCATAATTAACAACCGTTCAGATTGAAATCCAAAGCAATAGGAGGCTACTCACAATTTGTTGCAAGGATGTTGAGAGTATAGCTATACAAGCACACAGAAAACCCTTGGCATTAACTTTCACGTCGGTTACTGTACAGACGCCAACGCCAACAACCACCACCACGACGGCAATCTTGACTTCTCTCGAATATTGCTTACTGTGTAGGATCCACTCCATCACACATACAACAGGAATCATGCTCAACTTGGAGATCTGCAGCACGACAACACAAATTAGCTTCTAAATCAAATTTTTGCCAGATGAAATTCATGACGAATGGACAATTAGGGATACCACCACACCTGATAAAAGCCGACAGAGTTAAGCATAAGGCTCAAATTCATGCCGGTAATTGAGGTGTTAGCGACAATAGAAAACCAGAGAAGTTCCCACAGAGGGACATGCTTCGATGCCGAATATCCGGTGGCATTGGACACCAAGCCAACAACCGCAGTAACCGCAAAGTGGAACCCAGTGAGTGTGGTGGCTGTATATCAAAAAACAGAGATTAGACAACCATCAGAAAAGTTTTGAACGGATGCCGTGATGATCAAAAATAATAATTTGTCGGAGTGCCGAAATAGCTCGGTAGGCGAGTAAGCTAGCAGAGAAAGAGGATTTGTCTGTATATTAACTAGAGGCTGTGTTATTTTTCAGCGTCAAATTGGGATAATCCAACCGTAAGTGGATTTTGGAAGATCCGTGTTCTGCGATGAAGATTCGAAAGAACAGGGAATGAAAGAGATGAAAAAAAAGAAGGCGCTTGTTTTAAGGCAGACACATCAGCGAGGGCTGTATCAAACTCTCGGCAGAAGAGAGATCCGCAGAGGCCGCCCCTCGATCCGACCAATCAAAAAGTATGAAATTTGGAACGTCGGCCGCCTTCAAGGGTCCGCGGAAAAGAGAAGAAACGCCGGAGTGGGGGAGAAAAACCGAAAAATAAATACCAAGTTGACAAAAGACGAAGCGCCGGTCATGGAAGAAGCTATTGGATCGGATTTGTTTTTTAGAGCAAAAGAGAGTCGGAGGGAAGTGGCTTCCTGCAGATCAGACCGCAATCGGAAGTTGGGAGAGCGGGAGAAAGAGGGGAGAGAGAAACCCAGACCCTCCCGCTCTCCCATATTCTGGTCGTGTTTTATTAAACGGCAACTCCTCCCAAATCCAAGCTTGTTTGGCGGCGGTGGTCGTGCTGTGCGTGTGTGTGCAAAGAGAGAGCGAGCGCCAGAGCGCCGAGCGCCGAGCGCTGGCGGTGATAAATAAATAGGGAGGGGCGGACCGAAAGAGAAGGCGTAGCCGGCGGGAGACATGAGCTGCTTATTAGCCATGATGATGCCCACCGAGCTGACGACGTTCATGCCCCACGCCCCCACATCTGACACCCCCGACGTCTTCTCCCCACCATCCGCCGCCATCTCCTCTTCCTCTTCCTCTCTCGCTCGCTCGGCAAGCCTGCCTCCGCCCCGCCGAGCCGAGAAAATGTAGAGGTGGTGACAGCTACCGCGGCAGCAACAGATGTCTACGGGCGACGAGAGAGAGGGCTGAGCGAGCGACGGGTGGGGAATTAAATCAGCGAAGAAGAGAACACTCAACACTTGCTTGCTTTCTTTGTCTCTTTCCCCTTCCCTCTCTGTCTTTACGGTTATCGCTCCTTTTCTCTTTTGGACTCTCTCTCCCTCTCTCTCTCTCTCTCGCCCTCTCTATCTTATAGTTTCGCTCCTCCACCACCTCTTCGGGTTCTTCCTCCTCCTCCGGGGGAAGGGGGATATTCTTACCCCTGATGTAAAGAAAAGACTTCTCTGCTCCCTCGCCCGTCGCCTTTGCTTTCCGAGGGAGCAAAGACACGGCGAGCTGGCCGGGCCTTGTTGGTAAAAGGCGAAAAAAAACCACAAGTACTAAAATTAAGAAAAAAAATAAAAAGGCAAGGAGGGCGACGGGAACGAAATCAAATCGAATAAAATACTAAACGCAGGAAAACGTTGGGACGATGGTAAAAAGGCGGCGCTTGACTGTTTGGTTACTTCTTCGGGTCAGTTATTGTGTGCTTTCCCTTCTGTTTTTTCCTTTCCGCGCATCTCGAGAAAACGAAGAGAAAGAAAGAAAACGGGCGAGATCGACGGTAGCGCCGCGAAGCACGGCCGAATTTATCCTGATTCCTGCGAGAATTAAAATTATTTATATATATCTATCTATATCTATATTATATATAAAAGTTCGTATATTCAAATTTGAGTCTATCAACCGATCTATTTTTGGCAAAAACTAAGTCTGTCGATAGACCCATTTTTCGGCGAAAAAATTAGCGACCATTTTATTAGCGACTATTTTTCTATACATAAAATTTTAAATATAAGAATAAGAATAGAAATAGAAATCGCAATAAATACGTAATTTCTCTATAACAAATTATTGGTGTAAAAATTTTAAAAAATATATTTTATTCTATTAAAGATTGTTAAAGATTGTTTTCTGTATATATTTTCAAATTTAAAAAAATCTTTTTTTTTAAGATAACAGATTTTATTTTTTTATTTGAAATTTCAATAGTAATTTTTCTATAACAGATTATGTTTGTGAAAATTCTATAAAATATATTTTTCTATTTAGTTTTAAAATATCTTTTTAAGATATTTTGAAAATTCTATAAAATATTCTTTTCTATATATATTTCCGAATTTCAAAATATCTTTTCTTCTTAAGATATGATTTTATTGTTTATTTAATTTCAAAATATTTTTTCAAAATATTTTTTTCTAATAAATTTTATTTTTCTATAATTTCAAAATATTTGTTGAATTTTTGATAGAAAATTCTATTCACTACCTAGATAAAGATCAATAATCCCGCTCTAGAATTGAAGGATTCGATCATTCTTTTTTAGGATGTCGTCGATTTTAACCGTGCTCATTTTTATGCTCATTGATTGACTTTACCATGATTTCGAAAATTTACGAAATTTATTTTCTAGAAATTTGAAATATTCTAGATCAAATTTTAACGGAGTGGATCGTCCATTCAGAAGCTCGAACATGAAAAACAACTTATGATTACGAGGGCTCCAATACTCATAATAGTATAATAATATACTATATATATATATATATATATATATAGAGAGAGAGAGTTGGATTAGGCTACTATTAGTAGCAAAATTTTATTGTTCTTTGTCGGCTTTTTTAGCATTTGGATCAACTATTTTCATTATTTCTAACCATTGGATTAAATACTGTAACACAGTGGGGACCACTAAACCTTATGGGGACCACTCAACTTTAACTGACTAATATCATCCTAACCCTACAATTTTTCATAAAAGGGTTAAAAACTCGATAAAGAAAAGAGTATTTTACTATTAAATATTAAAAATTTACATCAAAATTTTAAAATAATGTCAAAATTTTAAATCTATTTTTTTTAAAAAAATAAAATTTGAAGTTGACTGGATAGTTCAAAGTATAAAATTAAATCTCGATTTATTCAAATTCAAATTTAAAATTACAATTTAAATTTTAATTTGAATCCATAAATTTAATTTAAGTTTTAAATAAAATTTGAATAAAATTTTATATAAATTTAAATTCAATTTCATAAGTTAGATTCGAAATACTTAATTAAATTTTAATTTTTAATTCAAGTTAAAATTAAAATTAAAAATTTTAATTTTAATTTCTAAATTTAAATTCAAGTTCAAACTTAAAATTACAATTTAAATTTAATTTAAGTTTTAAATAAAATTTGAATAAAACTTTATATAAATTAAAATTTAATTTAAATTCAAATTCATAAGTTAGATTAGAAATACTTAATTAAATTTTAATTTTCAATTCAAGTTGAAATTAAAATTAAAAATTACAAAATTTAATTTCTAAATTTAAATTTATATTTTAATTAAAAAATTTGAAAAAATAAATTTAATTCGAATAAATATCGATTACGTTTTTCGGATTCAACTTTCAATCCGACCTTTTAGACCGGATTGAAATAAGAGATAATTGAAAATTTCTTATTCCACTTGAAAATCGAAATCGGAAGAAAATTCCCGCGTACCAAACACTGAAACACCCACAAACAAATTCTGATTTCAGGTAAATAAAAAAAAAAAAACCGAACCAACCACACCCTAGCCTATTAGGCATACATAGACTTAAGAGTTAAGACCGCCAATCAAGTCAACGGCGCGCGCGTTGGCACCTTCCTCCTGCTGCGTAACGAATCAGCAAATTGAATTCAATTGATGGAAGTTAATTAATCACCTTCGCCGCGCGTAACGCGTTGAATTGGGTGGTGAATGAGCAGGCACAAATTAACAAGCTACCGACCCCGTTGAATTTTTTTTTTTTTTTGAGAGAGATAGGTAGCACGCTATCCGTTTCGTTTATTTCATTTAGAAATAAACTTATTAAATATGAATCAATTGGGATTGACTTCCTCGGTCATCAACCACCAAATTCTTTGCCACTTGCTCTAGAGACGGTCGGTACCCGTTGAAATATATTAATTACCGAGACTTTCGTTTTCGTCTGCTGCCCCCTTAATTTGAATCGGCCTTTTAGCTAATTTGGCACATGCATGACCACTGAAACCGTTGTTTCTTTTCAAGACTGGCTAGGATCGTTTTTGCGAAATGAGCAGCTAGCTTTGATCGTAGGTTAGGGGACGCGGCACAAAACGAGGAGCCAGCATTGACTGGGTTATCAAGAGACCGGCCACCAGGGATGAATGATGATCAGTCAGTCTCTTTCCGCTTCTTCGATCGTGGCTTCTCTTTTCAATAATTGAATCCTTAATTAATCAACCAATCAATCAATCATATATGCCTGCAGCATTCTGGAGCAATAATAAAAGAAGAAAGTACCGACCAATTAACCGACCTCGTATGGAAAGAGTCCCCCAACTTGCCATATAACTCCAATTATTAATTATTAAGATGCTAGCCAGGCTCCCTGTGGGCCGGGGGATACAAGATTTCACTAATACCAACCCGTCCGTCTGACTCCCTTATAAACAGTATATACCAATTAAGCAAGCCAGGCCAGCCACTACACACTCACCACTGCAAAATGCAAATGTCATATTCACAAGATATCAACCTAATAATTTATCTGGGAGGCACCCAAACTCCAATTTGGATCTGACCTACCTATTAGGGATCCATGGAACGCCTGCGTTTTCTTCCTTACAAATTAAGTTTATTCCTTCTCTTACATCTATAGAACCTCAATCGGTATGGACTTAATTTATAGACTAAACGGACCAACTGATTAATCTCTTAAATAAATAGAAATATAGAAAATCACCCTGTATTTTATATTAAAAGAAAAACACAAGAGAAGCACATATAATAGTTATAAGTGATCTAGAAGAGCAGGATCCTATGAAGGAAAATCCAATTTTGTACGTATTTTAATTAAGTTTGGATTATATATTATTTCCAATAGTCTCAGTACTACATTTCCACTAGCTGTGTTACTCGGTGTTATATTTTCCCTCCTACTTCCCCCTTGTTTAGTTTATGCCCTCATAAATCAAAAATGAAAATTTGCAAGTGCTGCAGCAATACCCTACCATACATGCTTGTGAATCTCTTCCAAGGTTTTGGGGATAATGTAGTAAAGTTTCATTAATTCCTATCATCGACGGGCAAAGAAATTCACATACAGAAGAACCTTTGGCGTCGGTGTTGTCTCTCTAGTACTGTAGTACATCTTTCGCAATTGTTGCGGATCGTTATTTTCTTTTAATTTAAGTTTGATTTTAAACAATAATAATATGTTTTTATCTAGCTTGATAACTTAATTAGTGGCCGGACAAGATGACTCCTGCGTGAAAACAAGCCTCACTAACTAATGACCTTGTGGCAAGTATTTCGCCTGAAAAATATATATATTGATAGTATAAATACAAGCCTATATATATATATATATATATATATATATATATATATATATATATATATATATATATATATATATATATATATATATATATATATATATTTTGCAGCATAAATTTTCCAGCGTCCTGAGAAATTTTAACAAAATGCATAAGAAATTTCTTGCTATTTGGATTTTACTGAAATTAATGATATGACTTTTTTATTGCAATTATTTAAAAAAAAAACTTAAAATGAATTTTCGTATGCTGGGGAGGAAGTTAATAATCTCAGGAGCGGGCGTTAGGGCCCGAAAGCCACCGGCGATAATTAAATTCAATACAAACAGGGTTTTCAAAGTTTAGTTAGGTACGTATTTTAATTTGAAGCTCCTGACCCAGCTTCAAATTACTAAATTCATACAGAACTGGAGGCCCGTGGACAGATAAAAAAGGAGAAGAGAAAAAGAAGAAGAAAAAAAAAAAAAAGTCAAGGAAAGCAGCAAAGTCAAAACTAAAATGAAAGCTACAAGCATGGGTGAAGGGCGTACTTTAGATCGCATTACCCGTACTTACATGTTGCGTGCTTTGACTTATTTAATTAAGAAATGTTATATGTGTGGAATCACGTACGCTGGATCTTCAGAGGTCAACGAATAGCGTGGATCACAGTTGTGAAGATCTCGGAATCTGGGGGAATTGCACGGATTGTGCGGTGCAGATCATAGGGGTTGACCCTTCATTTTGTAGTCGGAGTCAGGGAGTTGGTCTTCTTCCATAGTAGCGATTGTTAAGAAAGCAACGCGTCCTCCTCCGTCAGATCAGATGGCACGAGCATCGGAGACGGATCCCACTTCAACATCCCTGGGGCGAAAGTAGATACTAATAAATATATATCTTATAAACTTTACTTCCGTTGAATTCAATGTTAATTAGTTACGACTTGGGGAGTCCGTCATTTCGGGTCGAACGCTGCAACTTAATTCGAGTACGAGTACGATTTAGGGAGCGAGGAACGGGGGAGGAGAAGAAAATTAAGGAGCACGTGCGTGGGAGCCAGAGGCCCAGACTCGATCGTATGCGGTGATCGTGGCCGCATGTTGGCGCCCCGCCCGCACGAAATGCATGCTTACTGCATGTGATCCGCGACGCCAAATACGTATTATTTATTAAGGAGTTATTATGTAGATTTATAGATTATAGATTATTATAGTTATGATTATACATAAGAACGTACGTGGAGCAGCGGTGGAAGGTTATAGGCCACGGGCCCCCATTCCCAAGAAGATCAGACGTTGGTATTTTGGGCCCTGCGATCGAAAGTCGAAGCTGCATGGCCGAAGGAGCGCCGATCCGGCCGACCCCATTAATCCAAGCAGAGCCCCATATATGCATATATGCACCCACCCTCCAAATCATGTGATCGGAGGAGTTCCCATCCTTTTCAATTTCTTTTGTGAACCGCGCGGGGCCTCCTCTCACTTCATTGCTCGGAACCATCGTCTTTAATTTCTCCACGTCTTAGCTTTGCTTACTTGCATTGCCAGACCTTTGAATGATTAAGAAACCCCGGCCCGTCCGCGCATCTAATTAGAAAGACTGATCGAATACCACTTTCAGCTCTAATAAGCAAGCCAAGCCAGGAAGTGCCCCTTATTTTTAAAATATTATTTGGAAACCGGTGCTTGTCTCTTTATATATATACAAAGTTAGATATATTATCTTAGATCCTATCCATTCAATGATTAGTATTTTTTAAAAAAAATTTGATGGCCTTCAAGTTACCAATATATTTATATGTTTTAAAAACTTATAAAAGTATGCATAATAGTTTTAAATCTAAAGAAATAGACATATTTGAGGTTTTAAATATGCTGGAATGTTAGTAATTATATATATTTTTTACTGTACAATATTAAAATTAAGGCTTAGTTTGGTATTGAGGTGTGGATCTAACGCTATTAGATAGAATGGAGTAGAGAAAAAATATATAAGGATATGCTTCTGCGTTTTCTGATGGGGCCGTAGAAAATATATCGTAATCAACTAACCGTAATATGCGGAACGCAATATTACGTACGAATATTTTTCATCGTCGTTTCGCGTCGCACGTAACGCAATCTCCCCACAATTCCAAACGAAGTCTAAATTGACCAAAAGCACATTTTGATAACACTAGCTAGTTGCAGAAAATGTACAATGTAAAACTTGTCGAATTTTTGTTGGACAAGACTTGGACCTTGTTTAAATATATTATAAAGGATTGCTTTGAAAACGACGACTGGAACTGGGCTAGGATTTTGGGAGAAGTCGCGCAGCTCCAGTTGGGGTTACAACCCGTCATTTCTGCACTCAAAGATAGGGTTCGTAACTTTAAGGTTTGCCAGCAATTGGACGTGATTGGGTGGAGATGGTGTAGCAGCGAAAAATTCTCAGTCAAATCGGCCTATAGGATGTTGAACGACGGTGGAACGAGGGATAGATGCACTAGTAAGATCTGGAGGCTCCGCGTACCACTCAAGGTCAAAGTGTTCTGCTGGCTTGTTCTTAAGAAAAGACCGCCGACAACTGATAACCTTGTTAAGAGAGGGTGGACTGGGGATACAGTTTGTGTGTTGTGTAGGGCCCACAACGAGACTGTGGATCACCTATTCACTCAATGTGTTTTTCTCCGATTTATCATGGTAATGGGACTTGAGGATGTCCACGCAGAGGAAATGGGTGAGGATGTCCTGGTTGTTTGGGACAAGTGGAGGGGAAAGACTCCGGCGAGCGGTACGGGTAATAGTCTCGCCGGTTTGATCGCTTACTGGTGGACTATTTGGAAGGCTAGGAATAATCTTATTTTTCGCCAGATGCAGTTCGACCCTTTTGTAGCTGTCCGTCAACTCAAAACTCTGTTAGCTTCGTGGATGGATCTTTTTTTTCTTTTTTTTTTTTTTTTTTTTTTTTAATCCCGCTCGCGAGGCCCTCGTTGCCTCACCTCTGTAGCCAAATTCATATATTCAATGAATGAAGCAGGTAGCGTGCTACATTTTCTCAAAAAATATTATAAAATAGAGTATAGCTCAATGATGTTGCACTACAAGAAAAAACATTAATTGTTATGAAACATTTGATTGTTTCAAAATGATCGACACTGCTAAAATAGTATAGTTAATCTATAGATTGAAAAAGGCCAATTTGCATAAAACTTCACTGAATTTGTATTTTTACATAAATATTAATTTTTTTGGATTTTGTAAATTAAATTTAAATTTTCAGTAAACTGATTAAAATAGTCATATTCGTCTTTCACTCTCTTTTATTTTTCCTGTCCTTCTTTGTTTTGCTAGTTCTCGTTGTTCCTTCCTCTTTTACTTTTTATGTTTCCTCTCCGACCTCCTCCATCTTCCACTCTTTCTCATCCTCCACTACCCTCACATTGATGTCACTACTCTCTCTCTCTTACTTTGTCTATATTAAACATAAAAATATTTAAATATTATTTTTTATCAATTTAAATTTTTAGAGTACAACGGTTGTTTCAAATGACATTATTATTAATTTTCTCGTATTTAATTTAAATTCATGTCATGGATCTACGAAAAGTCTCGAGTCTAGATATGAGAGGCCGGGGGCTTAAGTTTTTAAAGTATAATGGTTGTTTCACAGTTCACACTTTCGTCGACATTAGTAGCAACACTGCAACATGGGGATATTACATAAACGACGATGACGAGGATACTGTAGGATTTGAGTGCCAAGGAGAAGGTCACGGCATGCATCGTTATGCAAGTAACAAAGTTCTCTAGTTGTGCACCATAAGAACATTCAAATGATGCAATTGAAATAAACTGAAAAATTGGATAACAAAGTCAAAACTAAGTAACAAATTTGCCTCTGAAGGCATGGTGTAATCCAAGAAACCCTCGGATTGCTGTCGGTGACGTCGTGCGAGCACAGAGCTCATGATATTCCATTTCTATACACAGCCGCCAAAAGTACAAAGAAAAAGGGAGAAGGTTGTTTCGCCTTTTACTTTTTATCATGGGTGCACGGAAGAAGCAGAAGAGAGGGGATCGCGCGACTGGACTTTGTCTAAATAAGAAATGAATAAATAAACACGACTATGTGGCAAACAAATTAAACATGAGGCGGAACCGGCTGCTGCGAAGGTTCCTTGACACAATTTTCCAGTTGACTGTAGAGGGAGCAGAAAAGGCATTGGTGAATTGATGGTCCTTTCACCTGTAGGATGCCTAACCTTGAACCGAGGCGGGCTAAACGGATCAGCATTCGGTGCGTCATCGACAATGTTTCTAATTACTTCTCAAAAGTTCATATATTCCAATTAGTGTTCTCATCTTTGAAAAAACCTTCTACCGGTTGGAGATTACTAGCTTTTGTCCGGCACACTATAAGACGGTAATATCGGGCTGCAACCTGCAACCACAAGTTGAAAAATTGAAGATCTAAAGCCGGTAATAAGGCAGAAAAAACTGACGGGCCTCCCAGAGCTGGTTGATTAATGGGCCCCGTCAGAAGTGGTGCATCAAGATTGAGGTACTCATTCGATCATTAGGAAAGGAGACAAAGTTCAAAGTTCTTTCCGTAGGTCAATGTATTATTATTATATAATTAGTTGACTATGACAAGTACGCTTCGTTTATACTTTAAAATAATAAATTTAATTAAAAATATAATTAGAATTCGAATTTGAGATTTCGGATATCAACCACCAAACTTTTTTTTTTTCTTTTTTGATTCAATAGTTTGGTCAATTTGGAACATTGTAAATTGGACCTCCATAATTCTAATTTAGCCAATAATAAAAAATTAGCTGTTTAAAAAATTTAAACTATTTATATTCAAATTTAATTTAGAATAAAATAATAATATGCTGCTTCATTTAATCGATTAATTCGTTTAGTTTGGTTTTGAAATTAGACATTCAAATAGAACATCAAAAATCAAAATTTTAAGTCAAATCAATTTCAGCCTAAAAAAATACGTTGGCTACTGATCGTACCCAATGTAGTTGGCTAAAAATTTGACGGTCAATATATGAGATCCCAAGTTTAAAACACTTTACATCTCTAACTGTGTTCATTTCAAAAAAATGAACAAAGCGCATAGTTTACTTTACATCTCTAACTATGTTCATTTCAAAAAAATGAACAAAGCGCATAGTTTGCTAATTTTTTCTCTCGAATATATATATATATAGCTCATTTAGTAGGTTTGGATTTCAAATCAGACATCAAACAAAATATCAAAAAAGAAATGATTAAATTGAGAAATTTAAAATTAAAAATCAGTTAACTTAAATCTTCTTCTTCTTCTTTTTTTGAGAGAGAATGATAGTACACTGTTACTGTATTCATTTTTTTAAAAATATATTTAGCTGAAATTGTGAAGTTATTGGACTTCGAACTTAGCATCTCAAATATCAATCGATCGAGTTTTATTGAACGAATTATGTCGATTCCGTTTGATAATTTGACTTTAATCAAATAGTGCCGACCCCTGCTTGTTGTGTGATATTTCATCGTGGAGTTGGACTGCGGTGTAGATATATATATAATAATAATCTCTTCTTTTAGTGGCAGAGTTTGGGGTATCAGATCAGATCCTAGTCAATCCTATAGTTGATTCACACTTCTAGCTAAGTTTATTTTTTAACGAAATAAACGAAGCGGGTAGCGTGCTACCTATCTCTCAAAATAATAATAATAATAATAATAAGGTTAAAATGCATATATACCTCACAAATTTTAACCCAATTAGAAATTAAACTTCCGAATTTTTGTTAGTTAGCTTGCATCTTCTGTCCTTACCAATTATGCGATTTAGCTAATCTTGATCCTAACAAATATATGTTAGAATCAAAACAAACAAAATGTAAATTATTTTACTCATCATAAACTTGATAATTCTGTACATCTCTCAGGAATATTTGATTATAACAAAATCTTTCAAATTGCTAATGCAAAAATATTAAATCAAAAAATAAGAAAAGAAAATGTAAATCAAATGAAAAAAATTAGGAGGTCAATTTTAAAATGGATAAATGTGTAAGAAGTGTGTATACATTCTAATATAATAATCTAATACCAAAATATTAAGGTCCGGTTAAGATACTAAAATTATATATTACTTTTGAATAACTTATTGATAATTTATTCGGAATAGAATTTCTTAGGTGATCAGAGACAAGCAATTTTATTTTTATTATTTGAAAAATTTTATCATTCATAATTAAAAAAGTTTGTCATATTTTATGAGCTAATACGTACTTACTCTAAGTTTTTAATCTAATTAATAATAGATTTCAAATAAGATATTCCTGTTTCGGATAAAAAGTGCGGGGGCGGGTGAGACTAGCAGCAGTAGCTTCAGCGTGGAGCGGAGGGAGAGGCTGCCATTGGCTAGCGCCGACAGCTGGGTAAGGATGATGGATGATGGTAACTCTTAAGTCTTAACTCCGGTTGAGTTAAGTTAAACTTGCGTGTATGAAATAGTAACTCAATTATTACACCATCTTCATTCAGCAATCAGCACAGGATATATTAATTGAATATTAATGATGAGCGTCTTCGGACGTCTTTCATCGGGTGGGGCGCAGGGTCAGCACTCAGCGGCCGACCCTCGCGACGACTGGAACTGGCCCTCGTTCCCAATCGCAGCTTCCGATCTCCTCAATCCTCATCGCCGAACCCCCCCTCCTCCACCCCCTACGTCCTTGATCATCACAGATCGCAGAGGAGGCCGAGAAGGGGCTGCTGCTTTCTGCTGCTGCGGAAGAGGAGGGGGAGGAGGATGAGCAGCAGCGAGTGGTGGCCGCCGGGGTTCCGATTCAGCCCCACCGATGAGGAGCTGGTGCTCTACTACCTCAAGCGCAAGGTCTGCGGCCGCCGTCTCAAGCTCCCCGTGATCGGCGACGTCGACGTCTACAAGTGCGAGCCCTCGGAGCTGCCTGGTACTTGTCTCCCCTCGGCCTCTCATCTCTTCCCTCAAACAATTCTCGCCCCTAATTCGTCGGTTAACTCGCTTTTCCTTCTGCTTGTGTTTCCATCTTATCCTTTCTAACCATCTGCAATCGTGATACCGTTTCGCTGTCTCGAGGGCGGCATGATCTTACCGAGGGGTTCAGAACTCGATAATAAGAGAGCTAAAAATTAGAGATAAGCAGAGAGACCTTAGAAGAGGGGATAAAAAAAAAAAAAAAAAAAAAAAAACCCCCCTATTTTTTTAATTTTTCATCCATCCGGCAACTTCCAACTTGTAATTAGCGGATCAAATCTTCTGTAATTTCCTATGAACCATGGCATCGGCAAAGTATTATTAAACAAAAGCAACTGCATAAGGTTGTACTGTCATAGAAAATCTCATCCGAGCTAACAATTTAATGTTTGCTGGTTGGCTAGATCATTCACAAAGATGCTTCTTTTTTGACCAAGGTATTATTATGTCGCTCCTTTAATTCATCCTTCACACGATAGAAATACTGGCCACTTGGTTGTAGTACTGCAATATAGCAAAGTAGGTGGCGTTAGGCTGTAATCTGCATCAACAGAAAATGATCCATATAAATGAAGAAAAGCTATTAGCATGCATGCCATTACTTGGCTCATGGAAGATTCTTTCTGTAGAGTTGTTGGCTAGAGAAACCTTACCATTAGTTTCCGAGCGTCAATGAAGCACTAGTGCCTGACTATTAGAGCGAGGATTGCAAGCTGACGTCATTCATAACTTGGTATCCTAATATGAAACAACTTATCCAGAAGGTATCAATTAATGACGAGTCTGAACATCAGTATAGTTGGAAGGCCTTTTCTGTAAATTAGTTTGCAAATTACGGGGCAGTGTACAGGCAAGCCGCGTGTATCGGCAAAGCCAACCAATTACTATAACTGCAGTACCTTTTCCCATTAGAAGGCGGCAATTCATCAAAGAAGTCCATGGGAAAGTCTGCCCAAATATGTGATAAATTTTACTGACTTCGGCTCGGATTGTTTTGTGTTCTGAAGCTACGTAAGCTTTAAGTCCTTCTCCCTGATAGAGGGCCTTGGCACCTTATTTTATTGTAAAAGTGTGATTGATTCCGTTTGGACAATCATGCAATAGCTGCAATACCACCTTCCAATGAGATAGATGGCTCTTGGATCACCATATTCTTGTAGTAAAGAAATATAATTATATGGTATGGATTGCAGCCAAATGTGAGTATAACAAAATATGGCATGTTAAGATTGTCAGACGCAATCTTCAAGTTTACACATGTTTAGAGAAGTTCAACCAGAATAGGATTAGATCAGACACCAACGCATGTTTGGGAGCATTGAAGGTTGATGTATTCTGAAGAGAAGTTCTACCTCTTTTCTGTATGTGTCAAAGCCTTTACTTTTTCTGGGTACATCTCGGTCCTGGGACCTTAAACTGTTTTGAAGTAGCAAAACCTCGTGCTATTCTACTTATTTTCTGTATGTATAAAAGCCTTTGTTTTTCCTGGGTAAATCTCAGTCCTCTATGACCTTGCTAAGCTACCTGAATCATCCATGTTTTCTCTAATGCATCTGGCTGTTCGTAAGCATCGGAGATCGGTGATGACCTTCCTAGTTGCAGAAGGCTGTCCAACAGTTTCTTCCTCATTCTAAGTCGATAATATGTCAAGGTCTCGTTTGGTACTGTGTTTGGCTTTTATTTTTTTAAATGGAATTTTGTATATCAAAAGGTACAGAAGTGGACAGTGAATTGCTTGTATTCCTCATCCAAGGTCTTTACTTGATAACAAAAAACAAAAACTTAAAAAACAACTTTTTTTGGCTTTTAAATTTATGAAAACAAATTGTCATCTATCACTCGGCCGGATACTTTGTAAGCTAACCAACTATAAACAAAAGACAAGTCTTTCCCCCAATACACCAAATTATATAGAATAAGTGTTTAGAAAAAGTGAAAAAACGGCAACGTTACCAAACAAGGCTTAAATCTCATGCAACACAAAAACATTCTGTTTCATGACTCTTTTTTTGAAGAAAAAAATCTCTTTCATGACTGACTGACGAGTGAAACATGAACATTTTGAGTTGTGCAGAAAAATCATTATTGAAGAGCGGTGACAAGCAATGGTACTTCTTCAGTCCGAGGGATAGGAAGTACCCAAATGGGTCAAGATCGAATCGCGGTACGAAGCATGGCTACTGGAAGGCTACTGGAAAGGATCGCTCTATCTGCCAAAGCTCTAAGGCTATAGGTAATAAGAAAACTCTGGTCTATTACCATGGCCGGGCTCCCAAGGGTGAGCGCACTGACTGGGTGATGCATGAATATACCTTGGAGGAGCAAGCACTTGTTAACTGCAACAATGTGCAGGTAAGCCTAGTTGGGAACGCTTGCCATTTAGTTATCTCCTCCATTTGGTTTTGTTCATTCCTAAAATTCTTAACCTGTTCCTTCTTCACTCTCCTGAACCTTGCAGGATTACTTTGCTCTTTATAAGGTCTTTAGGAAGAGTGGACCTGGTCCAAAGAATGGGGAACAGTATGGAGCACCATTTAGGGAGGAAGAATGGAGTGATGATGCCGATGATGAAACTTTTCTGAACCAAAACAATATAGAACGTGAATTTCCTGAGCCGGTTGCTAGTGTTACTACTAGTAGCACAGTTATTGATGCTCCAAACACTCTTCCTATAGGGGATTTGGAAGATCTTCTGCTACAATTGTCAAATGAGCATGGCATAGATCAGCGGCACTCTGTATTCTCTGCATACATCTCAGAGGTGCGTTGGGTTCACTGCATTCTTAACTTTCACTGAAACTCCATTGTTATTTAATGTTCGTCAAGTACTTCCATTTGTCAGATTTTTGAACTGCCAATTAGATCTATAGATGATTGAATAGACATGAAATTGTCAATACTATGCCATCCATTGTTTGAAGAGTGTATGCTCTTAGCTAGTAAATGCAATTATACCTATGCCCACCTGTGTCCACATGGTAGAAAATTGCTTCAGATAAATAAAATTTGCACACCATGCATTGGATGCGCAAGTGGATGATGTTTAAAATGTAGTTTGCACTTCCTGAAGATTAAATGTTGCTTTATGTTGATAATACTAATAAATGGGCTGATTAATTAGAATTATCAATGTTCGATGCAGATTGATGTCGAAAAGAATGCTGGAAGCCATGTTTTAATACCTTCTTCGATACCTCTTAATCCTTTCACACAAGAAAGCACCTTGTGCAATTTAACCGTTGTGGGGAACAGCTGTCAGATTGCCCAGTCTGACCTTGCATATGTGCAACCTACTGATAATCCTGGGGTGGCATCCTTCAGTGCTTGTCCTGAGCAGGGCCAGATGAGAGCTGATGAAGAATTTTTGGAAATCAAAGATTTCAGTGACCTGGATTCTCTACTGCGTAGCATGGACGAAAACATTTATAATGATTGCATTAGAGACACTGAGGGATCGTACGATACATATTTTGATGCTCCTATGTGTTTTGCTGAGTTGGGTCCTATTGGTGGAGCAGTGCAAAATCCATATACTGGTTGTTTTACTGAAGATGAGACACAAGATCACTGTTATTTGACTGCTGAACTCTGGATGCATGAGCAGGGTTTTAACATTGCAAGTGCTTCAGAACCAAACAAGGTTCTTATGGAAATGCCAGAATCAGGTGCATAATCATTCTCCGTCTGCATTGTTTGTTGCACATACCTTTTTCAAATTGAAGTGCACAGGACAGCAAAACAACCTATTTCTAACTTACTGTGCTTAATAATATATAGGTATTGTTCAAGCCAGCACGAATCAGGAGGGAACTGTTCAGGAGCAACTTGCTGCTTCAGAATCATGGTTCAACTCAGCACTTTCAGCCTTTTTGGATTCGGTACCTAGCAGTCCTGCTATAGCCTCGGAGAATGCATTCATCAGTAGAGCACTCGAGCGTGTTTCTAGTTTTAGAACTCAGCAGGTTGGAGGCCGAGACTCAGATGCTGCGATTGAGAGAGAAGCTGTTTTGCATGGTAGGAGAAGAGGCAATAATGGCGGGTTTCTTTTCGTCTCATTCCTTGTTGGGCTGGGCGCTGTATTATGGCTTTTGACTATTGGTGCAGCTGTAAAAGTTTCCAAGGGTTTGTGGGGAAGACTCGTATCATCGTAGGAACATAATAAGATACATTAAAGAACTTGGTGTTCCCTCTCTCTATATCTCACCGGCTTTGGTGATCCTATTATTTCATTTCAGAACTATTGGCTGTATGAATGTGTAATTTTTGACAGTCGCAAAAGAAAAGAAAGAGTTATGTTCCAAAATTTGCTGAAGGGAGGAGCATATTAGTAGTGGTACCTCTATTTGTGGTACCTTTCTCGTGCTAAGAGAGTAAAACAAACATGTATTAATGACTAATGCGACTGTCCGGACAACTCTGGATCCCAAGCAGCCCCGACCCCGACCCCGACCCCGACCCCGACCGGCACCGGCCTGCCACCCCTACATGCAGCAGAATGGTGTGAGCCTTCAAGCTCGAGAGTAGAGACTGGCTAGGGGCCTGGGGCTACGCCCAAGTCCTGGTCCTGAAACTGAAGAAGGCCAGGGCCCAACGCTGGACCTTCAAAAGAAGGGCCGAGCGGCCGAAGGGGGGATGAAGATCCATAGCCATAAGCCCTTAGGCCCATAGGATCATGGTCTGAGACAGTCGGGGAGTGGCCGTGTGGTGGTTTAGGCTTGGACCGCACCTCCCAATCGGGTGGGTGGACCGTGAACCCCTGCGGCGATGCGCAAACGCCTGACTATCTGGGCCGGGCTAGGCCTCTCTCGGCTTGTTTCTATAACTAAGTCGTACTAAGATAGGGCTTCTTTCGGCCCATTGTATGCCCAACTTGTAGAACGGTATTTGCTGCTCATTAGGTCGGAGAAAAATAAAATAAATAAAATAAAAAATAAAAAATAACCGGGTTTTTTTTTATTTTATTATTTATTGTTTTTCCTCCTTTCTTCACCCTATAAAAGGCCAGTAGTAACACTCTTTTAGCCAACGCAGAAGAATGAAATTTGTCGTAAGCCTTGTGCATCTTAAAATAAAAATTGATATGACAATGATATAATAATAACTTTTGGATAATAAAATGTAAAATTTTCGAGAAATTTATCTCCTGCTCTCTCTCTAACAACGAAGAGACTATTTTGGCCTTCTCAAACTTAATTGTAAGCGTGTTGCGGGCGTACACACTAGTAACTCAATAACAGGAGAGTATTATAAAAATTCTAAATTCTTATTCAGATTTTCTTTAGTTGAACTCGCACACGTTAGTTTTCCATTAAGGAGATGGCAAATTCTCCTATTTCTGAAAAAATAAAATTAAAACAATTCCAATGTAGAAACAAGCAAAAGTTCGAAGGAGAGTAGATCGGCGAGCCATCTTTTCCCAACCTTGTTGTGATCGATCGAGGGGTTGGTGTTGATGGAGAGTGTGTGTGTGTGTGTGTGTGTGTGTGTTACGGCCGAAGCAGCAGAGGTTGAGATATCCCCACCACGAGAGAAGGAGAGGTTGCCAACCGCATGGACCGGATTCTTCCATCCTACCATCCACAGAGCACAGTAGATTTATTATTAATTACACAATTTTATTGCCGACAGATACAATAACGTACTCTAATATGATCGGGAAAAAAATAATGACAGCAGTAAAAGGATAACACATGCTCGAGTCACTCCAGGACCCCACACCAGTGATGGAGGTTCTAGAAAGTTGTTTGTTTACATGTCTTCCACTGAAAAAATAATTGATTTATTCATATGTATATATATTTATGGGAAAACTTCAAAATCCCCCCCCCCCTGGTTTCGTCCATTCTCACTTTAGTATCCTGTAGTTTAAAACGTATCAATTTATTCCCCTGTGATTTCGTTTTTATCTTTTTGAAAGCTTTTTCGTTAATATTTTCTTAAATTATATACAAAAAACTTCAAATACCCACCAATATTCACTTTAGTACTCTTTAATTTTAACTTCGTCACTGATTTAAAAAAATAATAATAATAAAATTGATAACAAAAAAGATAAAAACGAAATCACAGTGGGGCAAATTTATACGTTTTAAACCACATGGTACTAAAGTGAGAAAACACGAAACCACAGGGGAGTTCTTGAAGTTTTCCCTATATTTATTATTTAGAAGGTCAAAATAAGGAGAAATAAAAAAGAAAAAGAATGAAAAAAATAATAATAACAAGGAAAACAGGGGAATAGAGAGGTAAAGTAGAAAATAACAAAGATAGGGTAACAGAGGCACGCTTGAAATATGCAAATAGGTGGAATCATTTGGAGCAATTATGTATTATTAAAATAAAATATTAGAGTCTACCGAATCATTTGAATTTTTTATTTTAATCTTATAGGTATATAAATTAGAGGAATATGTAATTTTGTTCTTTGTACATTTTTTGATTTAATAGTTCATGCCGAAGAAGAAATTAATTTCTACCAATGTTGCCGATCTAAAGGTTGACCTGAAAAAGAAATTCGACTACGGATTAAGAAGTAATTCAGAATACTGGACTCTATACAATTTGCATCCTGAATCTGCAGTGTTAGCTGGATGGAGCAACGTAATAGGGGAAAGTAAATCCAACAATGTAGATTTACTCGTCGACTAACCAAGAGACTAATAATTATTAAGAAGAACGTGGAATTATTTTCAATCAAGTATATAAAACAGTGGAAAAGAAATGGGCGTTAGGAAAGAGGTGCTGGTTGAGGGGCTACTGTCTCCAGCCTGTCACGGTTGGTGATGAATTGATGATACCACCCGAATCTTTGGCCGCACTTGCACCGCACCCCGGCGAGCTGGCGTCAACCGTCGGATGAGCACACCAGCGGTACAAGATTCATAACGCCGGGCGCTGGGGCAGGACCGGTGGCCCTGTCTTCCTGTTGCCGTTGCTCATCTCTCACATCCCAGCAGAGAAAATCTTTTTTTGCTTGGGTTAATTACACTGGCAGTTCCCGCACTAATTTTCGCTTGAGCCCTCAATCTTTTTTTTTTTTTTTTTCAATTAAGTTTCTAATTTTTTTAATTTTATTATAATTAGGTTTCAACCGTTTAAAAAATTATTAAAACTAACGGAATCGCCGATTTATGTGTCAATCTTTTGCATATCAATTTAGGTTCCTAAATTCTACATATTTTTTATTTTAGTCTCTAAAAAAATTTTTAAATTTTAAATTTAAATTTAAAAACAATATTAAAATAAAATTTTAAACTAACAAAAAATTAGAATTTTGAATTTGAATTTAAAGCTGAATTAAAATTTTGAATTGATATTTAAAATTTTAATTGAATCTAAATTTTGAATTCAAACTTAAAATTTTGATTTTGATTTTGATATTTCAATTTACATTTAAAATAAAAATTTTGAAACCTAAATTTAAATTTAAAATATGAATTTAAATTTAAAATCATATTTAAAATTTTGATTTAAAATTTAAATTTGATTTCAATTCTAAATTTGAATTTAAACTTAGAATTCAAATTCACATTTCAATTTGAAATTTCAAATCGAAGTTTGAAAAAAAAATTTTGAGAAAAAACCGAAGTTTGAAATTAAGTTAGAATTTAGAATTCCAAATGTGAATTTGAATTTAAAATTAAAAAATTAAAATTAAATACAAAATCTAAATTTAAATTCAAAATCAAAATTTAAATTTAAATTTTTTTTGTATTTATAAATTTAATTAGTTAATTACATCATTAGTCCTCAACTTTTGCACTGTTTTTTAATTTGGTTTCTAACTTTTTTTTTTTTTTTTTTGTGCAGTTCGCTGACACAGTGCCGCCGTGGCGTTGACATGGCGTTAACGTGGCATTTTTCGTCGATTTTAACAGCTATCTAACTACTAATTTAATTAAAATAAAATCAAAAAATTAGAAATTTAATTATATAAAAAAAATTTGTTGAGGACCAAATTGAGAAATAGTAAGGATGGGTGGGGTTGTAAGATGTACACTCCTTTGAGGTGTACACTTAGCATCACTCTTCTTCTTTTTTTTTTTGTTGCTTCAAACCTAGAGGTTGCTAGTGCATTTACAGAAATACCCCCCAACAGCAACGTTGCACCTGCCTTTAGAGTGAACGAACCCCCCCCCCCCCCCCCACCGCCACCGACACCGACACACCCCCTTCCCCAATCCTCTCCCTTTCTTCTTTCTCTTTCCCCCACCTCCCTCACTCCCTGTCTTTAGCCCTTCTGTCTGCGTCTTCCCATAGCAGTTGCAGGGCGAAGGGCTTCATCATTTCTCTCTCTCTCTCGTCTTTATTTCTGGCCTCCTCCCTTGCATTGTTGTCTCTCCAGATCTGCAAGCAAGCGGGTTTTCAAGCAATCTAATCTAGTCTGCCTGCCTGTGCGCCGTATCCTTCGGGATGGGGAAGAAGAAGATGTGGGCGGTAGCGCTGGCGGCGGCGGCGGTGTTGCTGTTGGCCGGGATGGCGATGGTGGAGGCGAAGTCGTCCAAGTCGAAGACGAAGGTGTGCGACAAGGGGTGGGAGTGCAAGAACAGCATCTACTGCTGCAACGAGACCATCACGGACTTCTTCCAGGTGTACCAGTTCGAGAACCTCTTCAGCAAGCGCAACGCCCCCGTGGCGCATGCCGTCGGCTTCTGGGATTACCAGTCCTTCATCACCGCCGCCGCCCTCTACGAGCCCCTCGGTTTCGGCACCAGCGGCGGCAAGCAGATGCAGATGAAGGAGGTCGCCGCCTTCCTCGGCCATGTCGGCAGCAAGACCTCTTGTAAGCGTGTACCCTTCACCCTCATTTTCTACCTCTTCCCAAATCCCAAACCAATTTCCTAGTCTGTCAGCGCCGACGTATCGCCCCGAACCACCCATTTAATTCGGAGCCCCATCCCATGATTTTTGCGTTCCCTGTCCGATTTCAGGCACACAATGCATCTAGTTTGCTGAAAGATTCTTTAAGCTACGGGATCCGGAGGAATTGGGAGCCTCTGGAGTGCCGGCTTAGTCGGGCCACTTAGATTCAAAGGAACAAATAGCAAAGTAACTTACGAGTCTTAGCGTACAAAATATAGTTGCCAGTTGCCTTTTATGAAACAGCAGAACATAGAGAATCGTGAATTTTAACAAAAGACATTAAGAAAGCAGGATCGCGCAGGATCTGTGGCTGATCTTGCTGCAGCCCGCCTTGATTTCTATATCCATTTCCAGATAGATCCTAAATTGTACGTCAATAAAAGACTAGCCCTCTCAAAGTCAGCCTATTTCCTTATTAAAGATATTATGTTCTGTCTATGGGTGATTTGAATGGTAGGACTTGAAGAATTATCTTGATCGATTGGAGATGGTCGCTGATTAGTAATTCAGAAACTGGTGTTCTTACTCTTTCCTTTTCTTCTTCTTTTTTTATGATTTTGGACTGAATCCATTGATTGACTTGAAGAATTATCTTGATCGATAGAGATGGTCGCCAATTAGTAATTTAGAAACTGGCGTTCTTCCTTCTTTTTTTTTTTTCTTTTTTTATGATTTTGGACTGGATCCATTGATTCAAGAGGATTAATTGTCTGGAATTCCTTTCTGTAGTGCATGTACATAAGGCTACAGATGTACTCTTGGCACCTTACGCTGGACAGCATCTTTTAAAGGATCAAGTCATTGTTGCTGCTAGTGCTGTTCACGCCACCTGTGTCCCGCCACTTCGCATATTATGAACACTGATTTTGCCTAAAAGAATAGCATGTTAACTTTACACTATATTGCACAGGCATAGAGGCCGCAGGCATAAAAAAGATAGTTGATTTTATATTTATTATACAATGGATACATGAAAATTATGGTTGAATGTATGATATAAAACAATAAACACACTATTTTTCAGGTTGATGTGAAAATATTCAAGTTCTTTTTCATCACGAAAAGATCATTAATTCGGTTGAATTATAATCATCAGTTTTATCAATCAGAACCAACGATGCACATGTCACATAAATGTACGAGTGAGACGACTCATATAAAATGTTTCTAAAACCAATACAGTTTAGAATGATCCCTATTTGAATTAGATCCAAAAAGCCACCCCATGTCCTGGTCGTCTCCCTCATATGTCCCTCTTGTATCCATCCCATATCAGGGAATTTTTTTTCCATGGTTTAAAATGCAAGGCACGTTTATAAAATACGAAGAATTCAACATGTAGAATTTGCAGAAGAAAGCTTATGACCTCATATTCATAAACTCTAATGAAGTCTTTCCCATAACCGAAAGTTCTATTTCCTCATTTTCCTGCTCCCTGATGCGGCAGTATTTATCATTTGTAGGTGGATATGGAGTTGCAACTGGTGGCCCATTGGCATGGGGACTTTGCTATAACCATGAAATGAGCCCTAGCCAGATCTATTGTGACTCGGACTCCATCTACCGTTGTGTTGAAGGAGCTGAATACTATGGCCGTGGTGCTCTCCCTGTTTTCTGGTACTGCAAACAACGTCTCTTTGTTGTTAAGATTTTCTGAATCTTTTTAGTGTTTGACCAACCAGCTCATAGCTGGATTTAGCTGAACATATTGTTGAACTTTACCCGATGGCCACCAGGAACTTCAACTACGGGACTATTGGTGGAGCACTCAACATCGATCTGTTGCACCATCCAGAGTACTTGGAACAAAATGCTACCCTGGCCTTCCAAGCCGCTATTTGGAGGTGGATGAATCCCATAAAAAAGAAGCAGCCTTCGGCCCATGATGCTTTTGTTGGTAACTGGAAGCCCACGAAGAATGACACTTTGGCTAAGAGGCTACCTGGATTCGGAACTACCATGAATGTTCTTTACGGGGATCAGACTTGCGGTCAAGGTTTTGTTGACTCTATGAATAACATCATATCACACTACCAATATTACCTTGACTTGATGGGTGTTGGGCGCGAGCAGTCCGGAGATAATTTAGACTGTGCCGAACAGGAGCCTTTCAACCCATCTTCAACATCGGCAACTTCCTAAGTCACAACTGAAGGGTGCTTTCTGTGTCAAGCCAATACTCCGATTCTAGAAATAAATTGTCTTGGTTGTTTCTATTAAAAAATCTCTTTGTGGGGCTGTGTTACTGTTGTTTGATCTGTATTACTAAGATTTTTGTGAAGCTATACTGTAGATGGCGACTGTGGGGTGGTAATTGTCATTTATGTTGTTATGTCTAGTATTTGTGGACAAAGAACTTGTAATGAACATGCCATTTTTATCTGTAAAGTCTGTGCCGTCTGTGTTATTTTGGTTTGTCCTGCTTGTTGGAATTATTATTTTTTTTTTTTGAATAAATGGAATTATTATTTAATGCAGTGGACTTACTAAGACCTTCTGAGTAGATATTTGAGCGAGCATGTAGTACCGGTAGGATGTTATTCCAACTTCTCTTCTTTTGTAACATCTTCGCGGCTCGGTTTCATTTCAGCTTCTGTATTAGTTGTACACTTAACATGTATTTCAATCATCTCTCAGTATGATGTAGGTATCAGAACGATGGAAATTTCATCCGAATAGTTTTCTAAAGTATAAGCTAGCATTATTGACCGGTTCTGGTTTTTTTTCTTTTTCCTTTCATGATATGAGATTCGGGTAATTTTTTTTTTTTTATTAGTCCATGGCATTTGGCTACACTAATGATGTTGTCTATTTTAAGTAAATTGGATTTCAACTCATCTCGTTAGTATTGATGCCTAAGTTGCACCATTATTGCTGGTGTGCAGTTTGCCAGCAAGTGGCTTTCTTATTTGCTCAACTATTCTTTTAAGCTTAAGATAATTAAACGTTGATAAATGGTTTACCGGCCTACAAGTAATGTTATTATAATATATATCTGAAGTGCATTCTCATGGGGTATGGAGGAGACAATCGCCCTGGTAGTAGTTGCATAAGGGATGGTCGCTCTCTGTCCGTGTTGCCGCTCAGGCGGTGCGGCGAGTTAATAACTATTACCTTTGTGTTACGGAGCAGTGGGGTATGTTAATCACTGTCACCTTGGGAGAGCTCACTCCGTCGCCGGTGCCTTTCACAAATAGAATCCGACAATTTTGCAGAGATAACAGCGTAGGACGTCAAACATGCATGTAGTTTTGCTTCACCTTGATTTGCTGAATGCCAAGCCACTGCTACGACGGTGGCCTGAGGCACGTGAACGTTCTCCTTTTGGCGAGTTGGTCAGCCCGCCCTCCTGCATTCGGAAAAAATATTCCTTGCGGTCTCGTATGCCGCCGTTAAGAGGGGCGAATTGATTACGCACGCTCTTACACAAACATTTCCGGAAGAAATTTTTATAGGAAAAAATATTGTGTGTTACACTTTAATCCAACATTTCAATTACCCTCTTATACGATAAATCATATCAATTTTCATTCTATATATTTAAATCATTATCACATTCAATTTTACAATTTTATTTAAACTGAGTTAGTATGTCATATTGTCTTTGCATCTTAATATCTACCAAATTTTGTAATTCTAATAAGAAATTTAAAAAATTAGATAAAAAAATATTTCTTATTTTGCTGTAAAGTTTTTAAAATTGATCGTTCAATTAAAATAAATTTAAATACTTGTAATTTCAATGGCATTCTAATTTGAAGTTCGGTGAGTGATGATTTATTTTATCCCTTTTAATCCGTTTTATTACGCCGCCCACCGGGCTTTATTGTTTGCCGAGTGCAGAACTGCAGACCCGAGAGTCCAAAGCAAGTATCTATCCCTCGAGTCAACGTCCGCTGGGCGCTTTTGTTGAGCGATGCGGTTCCTCGCCGGCCGTCGTACACCAACTCCCGAGTCTCCGGCGGGACCATCACCATCCTCAGCTCTGCCTCAACCTCCACCGGCAGCAGCAGCAGGTTGTTGTTGTTTGCCACTTACTCGATCAGGCTGCGAGTGCATCCCGTCGATCTAATTAATCGCTGTGTGTAATTATCGGTAATAACTTACGAGTTACCTGATCGTCTCTTCGATTTCTTCCCCCAGAAGTAAAGCCGATGTCCGAGACCGAAGAAGAAGAAGAAGAAGAAGAAGAAGAAGGTGAGGATGCTGGGCGGGGGCAGAGGAGGGAAAATGGAGAAGGCGGAGGTCGGAGTCCCGTGTGCGGAAGCGCGCCGACGACATCAGCAGGCACTTCCCCGTCGGCCACCATCAACCTCAGCCGAGAGTACACCCTGGCCATCCAGACCAACTCCTACAACGAGATATGGTCTAAGATCCACGACGGCGAGGAGGAGGGGGAGGGCGGTGAGGTCGTCGGCCGGGTGCTCCAGCCGCACAGGGCGTCCGTCGAGGAGGTTCTGCGGTCGGCGCCGCCCACCCGCTTCGCCCGCCTCGTCTCCGACTATTTTGACAGCAGCGAGCAAACCTGCCGGCTTTGCCTCTCTCTGCGGCGCGCTGTGGAGAGCGCCCGCTCCCTCTACTCCCCTATCAGGGACCTCCTGGAGCTCCTCCCGGCGGGGAGGGGCCTTGATCCCCACCTGACCCAGCCCCAGTGCGACTGGGCCTTCGACACCTTCCTCCAGTTCGACCGCCTCGACAACCCCTTCCCCGACCCCTCCACCAGCTTCCACTTCCAGGGCACGCGCCGCTGCTTCGGCGAGCTCAAGCAGCAGCTCGACCGCCGTCTCCTCAAGGCCCGCCGCAGGAACCGCTGCATCACCTGGGCCTCCGCCGTCTGCCTCGTCGGCCGCACTGCCGCGCTTGCGCTGGCGGGGCCTGCCTCCTGCTTGATGGGCCCGGGCCGCGGGCCCGGGCCCGGCAGATGCGGCTGCTGCCGCGGCGGCGACCTGCTGGGCCGCCCCAGGTGGCAGCTGAGGGAGCACATGGACCAGCTGGATGCGGCGGCCCGGGGTACTTACGTGCTCCACCACGACCTCGACACCATCGAGCGCTTGGCGGCGAGGCTGCATGCCTCCGTGGAGAGCGACAAGATGCTGGTGCGGCTGGGTCTGGAGCGCGGCAGGGGACAGCGCCACCCCATTGAGGAGGTTCTGCGCCACCTCCGCAGGACCCACCCCAGCTTTCTTCGCCAGCTCGCCGATCTCGACGAGCACATCTGCCTCTACCTTGCCGCCATCAACCGTGCCAGTTCCCTGCTTTTTGGCCAGATCCACCGCCACCACTGCCGCCACCTCACTACCTAATTCCGTAATGGGGCTGCAGCCGTCTGCCTCCAGCCTCATGGTTCCTAACTTCTTTCTTCCATTGCTGATCCCTCCCTTCACTCATTTAGTCCTGAGGTAACTGTCTTGTCCTCATTGCCGCTCTGCCACAAGGCATTTTTTATCCCCAGCCTTGCTTGCAAGAATTTAGATCAGGCTGATAATCTGCCAATAAATTGCTTCTCAAATTACGTGCAAGGCCATATTCACTCCAACTGCATGATTTCAATTGCAGCCCTTCTCTTACCCCTGATGATAGGCTAGATTTAACTTGTTCCATTCATCTCGAAGAGAATGAAGGGGGGAAGAAAGATCAGAAGACTTTTTCTGGTGAAGTAATGTTCTAGCTCCTAAAACCTGGCTTTTGTGTTAATTTCTATACTCTGTTAGCTTGCAATTGGGTTTATAATTAAGAAAGATAAAATGTAATATAGGTCCAAATTAAGAAGCTTCAGCATTGTAAACACATAGAGGTGAAGTAAGATTCTGCTTTCCAAATAACAAGTTATGCAAAAAGACTACCATTCAAAGTAGTTAATTTTGCAAGAAAGCTATTTTTCTTCGGATATTTTTATTCGCTAACTTGCAGTATCATAGTTCTTGTGCTGTATCCTTACCTGATAAAATAAAAAGAATTCATCAGCAATTAATCTCGCGTACTTGATAGGATGCGCCAAATATGCAGCTGCAGTGTTGACAAACACTGCAAATTTGTCAAAGTATCTTCTTTCCATCCACTCGAGCATACAAGGTATGGTAGTATAGATGTGCTGACTTGGTTGCTACCAAAAATTCTTGTCACAAGATATCAACCGAAGATAAGGAATCTCAATGTTAAAGAATACGAAAGAAATTCCACATGGTAATGCGACGATGGTAAAATAAGTTGTCATTGCTTATCTTCCAAAATTTGTGAAGTGTAATTCGATTTACTCGAGTTAGGCCGTGAACCATCATCCTTGACGCCGTCCATCATCTCAGCGAATTCTCATCATCGACGGGTTGCGCCGAGTCAGGTACGTAACATCAGCTTGATTCATCCTTAAATATTGGCTATCTAATGGGTACATTGCACCAGGCCTCGCAAATTAACCTTGTCTAAGTAGTTGGGCGCCTGTTGTAATCTTCGTTTTGTCCAATACCCCTTCCCTCCTGAAGAAAATTCGGTTCAGCCCCGCAGTTAGAAGAAAATTCTATTTGTGTTGGGAGGGACGCAGAAGCAGACTGAGCCTGTGCAGTATTTATTTTATTTTATTTTTGTGGATTCGTCGAGGGGCTGCTAGCAATTAGCAAATGAAAAAACACGTTGGAACTTTCCGTGACTTCAAACTGAGAGGTATTGATAGGTAATTAGGTACCAAGAGCTCATCAAACACGAACTTAAGCGACAGAAACGAGTGAAATTTCATAATCACCTTATCCCCTGAAAATATGCAAAACGAAAGCGAATATATTTCTAAGTCCGAAAATAACTTCTTGGCTTTCTTAATGTGAAATCAAACGCTGCTGTAGAAAATTGAATATTTTTCACCTCTGTTCTAGTGCTATCATAAATATAAAAGTATGCGCAGAACTCAAGACTCCGAAATGGTATAATAAAAATAAATGTATCAATAACATACTTAAAATTTATTTTTAGAGGATAAAAAATTTCCTATTAGAAAAAACTACTGCAGCGGTTAGGGTGCCCCAGACGAAATGTCGAAATGGCACAATTAATATGCAAAAACACGACTTGGTATAATAAAAATAAATGTATCAATAACATACTTAAAATTTATTTTTAGAGGATAAAAAATTTCCTATTAGAAAAAACTACTGCAGCGGTTAGGGTGCCCCAGACGAAATGTCGAAATGGCACAATTAATATGCAAAAACACGACTTGTGTACAAAAAAAGGGTGGACTGGAGACACGACTTGTGTACCGTGCGGGTCATAGGAGGAAATTGTGGATCATTTGTTCACGAATTGTGTCTTCGCTAAATTTATCGTAGTGATGGTTGTCGAGAGTGTACAGGCTTGAGATTTGGGTGTGGGTGTTCATTCGGTTTGGAATAAGTGGGTGGATAGGAAGGGGTCGTTTTCTAAGCTCAATTGGATCCCGAAACTAGCAGTCTGTTGGTGAATCATCTAAGAGAGTAGAAATAATACGATCTTCCGAACGAGCTAGTCAGATCCGATGAGAGTCGTTTGCAAGGTTAAGCAACCGTTGGAAGCTTGGAATTAATTTTTATCGGTTAATCGGTAGTGGTTCTTCTTCTTCTTCTTCTTCTTTTCCTGCATCTTTTGAGGCCCAACTTTTTCACTCGTGCAGCCTAATTTATATATTCAATGAATGAAGCAAGTAGCATGCTACCTTAATGTCAAAAAAAAATATGCAAAAACAAGATGTCGTCCATTATACGAAACCATGCACATTTTGCGATAATGCTTATTTCAGTGGAGTTGTTCTCCGATTCCTTTTTCTACAGGACATTTCGAAAACATTTATATTTTCCAAAATGCATAAAAATCAATTTTTTTAACAGAAAGAATTTTACATAAAATCAAATACTAGAGAACTTTCTTGAAGATTGTTTCCAGCCCTCCAACACGTCCAACCAAAGCGACCTAAACCGTTTACCGCTTTGCAGTCAGAAACGTTTTACCTTGGTTGTCAAAGTGCTCTAATTCTAGACAGCAAGCATTTACCACTTTGCTGTCCGGCATAGCATAATACTCACCTTCATGCTCGCAACAGCTGCCGGTTCTCGAGTCTACCTTCAAATTGTGTCTTGCCATGAAACTGTTCCATTTAAATTATGAATAACATTATTTTGGGTAACAATGAACAACAGCGTGAACAAGAATGTAGCCTCCGATGTTTAAGGCCAATCACCACCCTGTACTAAAGTTCCAACAGGAAGCTGCTAAAATGAGAATAATCCAAACTTATATACAAAGCATGTTTTTTTTTTTTTCACTATAGCACCACAAATAAATAAGAAACCATATAGCAGGAAGCTCTGATGTACATACCAGTCGGTGCCGCTGGCTAACTACATGAGGATGCACAACTCAACCCACCCACAGAAAAACAACCATGTGATGCATGTTGAAACAAACTCCTCTGCTCTAAAGGAAATAAATACTGATGAAGAATTGGTGGGGGAATGCAATACCATATTCTACTAAACAAACCAAAGCACCAAAACATGAGCCCCACCACCAGCAGTATATAATACAAGGTGAAAAAGCGTGCTCCATCGCCTATACTGCTGATCAAAGATGCCTCTGCGCGCCAGGTGGAGCAGTAGGTATCGGGAAGTTGAATCCATAGTTAGAACCTCCAAACTCAGGGGCCTCCACATATGGGCTCTGGAAAATGAAAGAAAGAAAATAAAAAAAAGATGGCTATAATGATCAAAGTCATCATCTCCAAAAATACGCATGGAACTAGGCTTTGAAGATCATGTAAACTTTACGGGCACCTTGTACAGGAACCTCTACCCTTGCAAATTTCACAGGGAAAAAAAACAAAAACAAAAATCAACTGAAATCTCGAGGAAAAGATACCTGTGTACCAGGAGGACTTGCAAAAGATGGCTGTTCATTAGGGGACTTTGGTGATGTATCAGGAGAACTACCATCCCGTTCATTGTCCTCCAAGTTATTTATGCTTGATGCTTCGCTCTCGCTCGTGTTGGTCTTAACCCTCTATGTCATAAACCACATGATCAAGTAGTCTATACAAGGAAATATTAAAACTGAACACTGAACTAATGAAACAAAATCAAGAATAGTACCTGGAATATTTTCCCAAGTACTTTCAACCCTTTAGCTCGTGCACGAAGTTCCTCTCTCCTAACAGTATTGTCTTGAAGAACCTGAAGTTTTAAGTTTGTCAACGATATTTTAATTCCATCAAGCACCCAAGGGAGATGTAAATGAGAATGAATAGGTATAGAGCCAGCCATCATCTAGTTGTTGGTATGTACTAACAATTACCATCTGACAGACACGGGATAGGGTGGCTTCAATATCAGCAACATTAAGTTTCCATAAGGAATCAATCATCATCTTTTTGTGCGTCTGCAAGTACTCTTCGAGTTCTTCTTCCGTATAGTTGCCCTCGCTACTGAGCTGCTTTTTCAGGTCCTCCTGCAGCTGCATTAGAGCGATGGCACCTGCAAGTCCAGCAGCCAATAAAACCTTTGATAACTTACTGATTTGGTACTAAAATCAGGATGTGCTCTCTTAGACTCATCAAGAGCAACATGCTAACTCAGTACGGGTGCACTAATGACCGAAGAAGTGCTGAAGGAACTCATCATTTACCTGTTGCAGCTGTTACTTGGGACTTGATAAAATGGCCCTTGGTTCTGAACCATTCAGCAATGAATGGCACACCCAGATATATAGCTTTTTTTCCAAGTTCTTTTGCAGCCTGCCTTGAATATATGTAGCCTATGGTATTCAGCATATCCACTCCATATGCTGTAGAAATAAATTAGACAAATCAGAGAAATCATATTGAATGTTAGTAGAGTTGACAAATCCCAAACACCATTCTAGAAAGAGGCTCATGGGCCTGCATATGTAGTCAAATTGACTAAGTTATGAGATTCAACAAGCCAAAACAATAATAAGGATGTACACAGTCCATGCTCATGACGTGAACTTATCTATGCTGCTGGAAAGAATATGCAAATAAATATAGACAGAAAAGGTAAATGAGCCTCCATTAAGAAAATAAATAAATAAATAAATAGAAATATAAGTACAACAACTAAATTAATATCCATATTGTTTAGGTAGCAATAATAACCTGCATTAGAAAGCCTTGAAACCTCAGCTTCAGCTTGACTAATAAACTCATCTTTGTTGCCTTGAACATACAGGTGCAGTCGGTCTTTCAATATCACTGCAAGTTTTTCCTCTCTTTCTTTTTGAACAACCTATAGTTGCAGTAATAAATTAAACATGGAACTATTAAAAAAGAACAACAAAGCTTGACGAATTATCTAATGATCGAAGTAGGAATAAAAAGAAAAGAGTCATAGAAAGCCGGTAAGGAAACAATTCGATGAAGAAATAAATCATCGTGTATGCAATTTAGTTCGCTGCGGATAAATTCTCTTATTCTTTGCATTAAAATTCAATTAATCAACTGAATAAAATTGCGTGGTACAAGTGCTATGAATGGGATCATTTCTGACAAAAGAAAATTTTGATGAATTACTAGATTCCATCAAATGCAGTCAGGCTATAGTGTTAGCAAGTACGGTGAGCACATCAATCACGTTCATATTTAATTGTTTTAATTGTTGGGTCAATCTTGTCAATTTGACGATCGTATTTTAATATCTGTAGCTTGACCCTAAATATTCAAAAAATAAACCTGCACTTTAATCATGCAATATGTTTCGTTAAATTAGATGAGTCCATGTCGTGTTGTCAGGCTTCTCTCGGTAAATTGTGTTGTGATCACTTGTTTGGGTAGTCTCATCATGCGTGCCTTCAATTTCCACCACGGGGATTCAGGACAAGCTAAAAGAAAGTGTGGTTCACCTACTGGAGGCCTTTTTTTTTCCACTACCATTTCAAAGGTTCAACAAAACACGCCTCTTCCATAATGTGATTAAGGTTTAGATACCAAGAGGCTAAGACATAAAAATTATCAAGTTTGCACGGTATCCTAGACCGAAAACACATACTACCAAAACTTTGTGCTACATACGATATCACCTAATAGTTAGAGTTTATCAGGACCATAAACCAGAACCTTTATTAGGCCTCATCCCCAGTTTCGTGCATACTTATCATACTAAGCTTTTACTGCTCGCTGCTGAAAACATTTACAAAAAATTTTCTTTGCAAAATTTTCTACTGTAAGCTTCATATTCTTTTCATAAGGACCAAAAACCACATCCATTGTCAAACCTCATTCCCAATTTCCTTATTTCCAAATTAATCCAAGAAAGCGTTTACTACTCACTTGAGAAAACATTTCCAAAATCATTTCTTTGCAAAGCCCTCCAGTGTAAGTTTTATATTGTGTATTTACACTTCAGTCATTTTACAGCGTTGTTACTTCTGTTCGTTGGTTTTATATATCAATCTGCAAAAGCTTAGACTTCAACGGAAATGATAGACAAATGGATCATAAGCATTATAAGAAAAAAGCTTAATGGGTTTTGTTGTGTTGATAGCATCAAGTCCTAATAATAGAAATTGTAGCTGCATCTTGTTTCTCGGTCTCTTATTTTACAAAATTACAATGGTCTTATTTTATGAAATTAGAACCACAAATAACAAACTAAGGCCCATATGTAAATGTGAAGAAAGTAACTAAAAAATCATACCCTCATTTTCTCTTGCAGCTTTTTGGCATCAATTTGCTCGCCTTCACCTACAACATCAAGTGACGCCATTGACGCCATTGCAAGTTGGCCAATGTAATCCTCAAAAAGCTCACTGCCAAAAAGCATTGCAAATATTGCCGCAGGATCGATGATTGCTTCTCTGCAACATGCGTAAACAGAGATACATTAGCTTGTTATATGTCTAGAAAATATAAATCAGAACATGACAATAAGAAAAATGAAGTCCTTCTTAGACTGTATCAACACAAGGTCAACAAATTACAGAATTCTCCTAAGGTTTAATAAAAAATTTCTTAGCCTTTTTTTTTTCCTTTCTTTCTATATATTTAAATGCACCAAGGAGAGGAAAACTACGTTGAAATGCCTGATTTCCCAAAAGCATCATAAGCTTGGCGCTGTGTTGGATCACTGAGAACCTGGTAAGCCTCTCCAAGAACCTGAAGTACAGATGAACTGGGTAAAAATTAAAGAGTGAAAATTTCCATAATTCAAACATGTATTACTGCGTCAAGTCGCCACTACTAAGATTACATTGTTTATTTTCAGTTAAAAACTTTATTCAACAATTGAGTATACTTTTGTATCCAATTACTGTGAGCCATCAAGAGACCAAAATATGTAGCAAAGTTACTAGAGTAGAATACTAGAATGCATATATGTTACCATGGAGTTTGGCAAGTCATTATTTACTAAGAGAAGTGAAAGAAGACAATTCCATACTCCACAAAGCAACCCTATAAAGTCATCTATAACTGAGACACTAAGTTGTTAGGCTTCGCGCATAATTGTTGCATGCAGTAAATTAAGTCTTGATAAGAAACAAGTTGTGTACTACGAGAGTGAAACAGAAAGAAACAAGAGAGACGCATTAATGTACATGTTCTGAAATATAGTTACAACAGCATTAGAGATACAAATACTTCCTAGAAAATGCAAGTAGAAAACCGCATCTCTCTGTCAGGTCCAACACAACTTACATGAGTGAGCCGAATGAAAGAAGAAAGAGCAACTGTTCAACTTTACCTACGGCAAAAGCCACAGTAAGAAAACCAAGAAAGAACCTTTTCAAACTGATGCAGCCGGGTCCCATTTCAGACTTACGTGCACTGCCGTCGTAGGAGACCAAGTATTTGGCTTGATGATGTGATCGCACCATGATTCAAGACATTGGGTGCAACTTGAGTTTGAACCAGTTTTAAATGGTTTTGGACAGGTTTAGATATTTTAGTTGTTATTTTCTATTTGAGAATTTTTTAGATTTACCCGAATATTGGTATTCTAGATAAGAATGTTTTATCGGCTTGTTTTGAATTTGTTAGTAGGAAACTCTATAGATATAGCCTTGACCATCTGTACGAGTATGTATTATTATGAAAACTCCACTTTATTGAGATGAGATGTGTTCTCTGAAGTTTTCCTTTGCAATTTCACGTCGACCGGAGTGAGCCCATAGGGTTGAGCATCCTGATGACACCATCCGCCCTCGCGAAATCAATGAGAAGTTTCGCACGTACACTAGCCATCGCCCTCATTCTCAACCCATACGATTGGCTCGGTTATGCTTCTTCGCCTTCAACTGCGATATCGGATCATCCGTCTCAATCGAATCGTCGTTGGGATCTATCGTCATCTTCCCCTCTGCAGCAGCCTGCAATATTTTTCCAAACCCTGATTCTTTCAATCTCTTTTCCCTTCTTTCTTTTTCTTTCCTTTTCTCTTCCTGAGATGGTTCTGCTTCGCCCATAAATGGTGTTCCGACAGAGACGGCGCCGGATTGATTGGTAGGAATTTGACGGCTTCTTCTCAGCGCTTGCGTTCGCTAATTCCGTCTGCTTTCCACCTTGGTTTTCTATTTTAAATTCAATCTTTCATTTGGTTATTTTTAATCGCACAATTTTATAATTTTCACTCATTAATTATTCTTCTTTGCATCTGTGTTTTAAGTCGTGTTGTGCCTATACATATAGTTACATTAGAAAGTCTCAATCAACAGAATTCAACTTGACATATTTGGATTTCTAAACCCTTTTCCCTGCATCAAAAACTGTGATAAAGAGCCTTCAGTTCACGTAATGTCAAGTTGACAATTATGATCTCAAGTGAACACTTGTGCGGCATCAAAACAAGTCATAGGGAGTTGTTCTCTAGAATCACCAGCTCATTCTTTCTTTTAGTGATCAAGCCTAGGATCATTTTCAATGCAAATACTCACCTCTACATCATAAGAGACCATTTACCATCCTCCCTCTCTCATTACAGTCCATTATTTTCTTCAATTTCTGTCCACTTGCCCTGTTCTCTCCCTATTATTCTTGAAATTAGACAGCTGAAGTAAACTATTTTCAGGAACAGACCTCTCCGTATTTTTAGTCATTACTTTTTGCGATTCCTGAAAAATCTTGTTTTCTTCCTGCGGTAAGTAAGATTGCTGCAGAAGTCTTCCCTGTTTCTTGCAGTATGAAAATTCTAATACTGAAGTTCTTGGCAATAGATCTGCTTAAACAAGCTTATAATTCTACTGAAGAAATATCTATTCTACAGAGAAATCACTATTGAATATGGTGAATATATATCCAAAATATAAGCTCACATTAAAGGTACACCGCACAGTAACACATTTCAATTCTTTAAGAAGCACCAGATGAAAGCTTAGTCCTCGCAATTTAGTACATCATAGTTATTGCAACTATCTTGTTTGGCAGTAATACATTATATTTCCTATCGAAGAAAAGTATTCATTATGTGGCATGGGCAAAACAGAGAGGGCCCAGTAATACATTATATTTGTTTTGCCCATCCCCAAACCAAACGATACCTAAAAGATTATGTGGGATACTTTCTTTTTTTTTTTATTGCTGACTTTGAGAAGACTTCTGATGTAGCCATTTTCGTTGTAATCATCATCATTATTAGGATAGCAATTTGGAGACGCTATGCCAATGTTGTCAAGGAGCATTCATCCTTTTTCTGTGATTACATATACCACAGAGCCTTTCCACTTCAGGATGAAATAGAAAGCTCTTATAATAGCTCCTGAAACAATTCATGTTGTCACTTATCCTAATTTAGTTCTGGCATAGACGAAGGGCAAAATAGTGTTTGTCATAAATTCCTTTGTAGTTGAGGGGTAGTATTCTTCGATGTTTAGGATTCTCCATAATGATCATAGATGTTCAGAAAGGACCTCCTCCACTTTGAAAAAGGGTCTCTTGGTCTAGTTGCAAAAGAATCTATTTTAAACATCCAGCTCACAAAGGTACCTTAATACTCTATGCTTTTCATAGTTCTTAAAGAAAATTTTTGAGGTACAAAGTTATATCAAATGGCCTCTAACAGGAAATTCATAATAAAATATTTCCCCCGATCACTTCTCATTTGTAATACAGGAAAGTATTAGTAATTTTTAACTTAATCAATCCGTTGATCATAAAGAAAGTACATCAAATCATCTTGAGATAACTCAATCTTATCAAAGAACAAAGATGTGCATTAAACATTTTAATCAATGATGATTTTTGTTGTCGGTAAGTAAATTTCTTTCTTACCCTAAATCAAACAGAACTTAAGCACACTGGAGAGTGCAGTAATCTGCCGAAACATGTATACACAATGTTATAGGATGCTAACTCGAGAAGCAATATTAGATACATCAAATGAGAAGTTAACACCAAACCCACATATATATATATATATATATATATATATATATAGAGAGAGAGAGAGAGAGAGAGAGAGAGAGAGAAAGAGAGAGAGAGAGAGAGAGTTGAGCTGGAATACTATCAATAGCAATTGGGCTCCGTTGCCACTTATTTGTTTTTTATGATGGAGCCTTCAAGTTGACGATCGGCACCGTTGAACATGATCTATACTACTTAAAATATTTAGAAACCAAATTTCAAATCTTTTCGACATCATTGGCTTAAGGATCAAAGGGTTGCAAAATTAGTAATTTTAATGGTCGATATAATACGTTTTCTCTTTTAACGGAGTAAAGATATTCAAATCAATTAAATTTTGGTTAGAAAATTCTTTAAACTATTTAGAACAAGATTTATACTCTTGATCTTGATTACAAGACTCCTATCATCACTTTTTGAAGAATATTCATTTTAAGCCGTTCATTTTTGTGTCCACTTAACGGACAAGAGAACAATATCGAAAAAATATAAAATTTGGTTTCTAGATGCTTCAAGCGGTATAGATCATGTTAAACGGTGCCGGTGCCGATCGTCAATTTGGAGGCTCCATCATCAAAAATAAATAGGTGGCAACGGAGCCCGTTTGCTAATGATAGTATTCCAACTCAACTCTCTATATATATTTATGCGTATGTGTATGTGTTAAATAAGCTACTAGGCCAATGAAACTAAAGACTTACCTGAAAATTTTGTGCAGCTTGTGGATCATTTGGGTTTTTATCTGGATGGACCTGTTTTGCCTACAAAGAGAGTACAGTCAATAGTCCAATATAAGCAGAAGGTATGCCTTAGCATAAACTGGAATATATCCAATATTCCATAGATACAATCGTAGAAAAAACTCATTGCGAAAGGCTTTAATCAAGTTCAGCACTAAATAAAACTTTTACACTAACAAAGTTTCCTCTATGCTTATCACTTTAGACAAGTTTTTACTTTCCTTCTTTCCTTCATTGCCACTTCTTATGGCATAGATTTAACAATAGTGTCTGAACAATAAATTTGTTTTGTGGCAATAATAGTAAGAACCATTTATGCTTACAACATTTAGATGTGATTTCAATGATATATCACTGTGCAACTGGTTTGTCATGGAAAGAACATCTGACTATCTCAAAAACTGTAGCGCCACTGCCATGGGCCATGCCATTGTGTCAGCGGCATGATACGATAAAGCAGCTCTAGGTGTGCCAATGTGGGCACCCTCGAGCGCCAGTGGGCAGTGGCACGCCATTGGCACATTGCCACACATTGGAAAGATTTTTCTTTTAATTAGATAATCATGAACAATAGGCTTTTAGAGTGTTTTAATATCTCTAATGGTTATAAAAATAATTTATATATTATATCTCACACTATTTTGGAAGGAATAGAGTCATAAACATCATAACAACTAAAAAAATCATTCATATATACTTATGAAAGTATATGTATGAAACCAAAACGAAAATCATAATTAGATAAAATTTGTAGGAAAACACAACCATAGATAAATTCACTAGATCTAAAATAATAAAAGAAATTAGAGAATCTTTTCAAGAAGACTTTTATATAATTTTTTACCACAAAAAAACACAACAATTTAAGAAAATGTAAAAAAACTAACTAGCTTGTCAATATGAGTGCCGGCACAGCCTTGGCACGATAATGGCCCAAGTCCGAGCAGCACAGGCAATCCTTGGACTATCTTGATTTATTGCAATGAAAACTCGCATATTGCAGTAAAGAGTATCTTCGGATTTACCTAAAGAATCTCCAACATTTCAAAAGTTCATTTCTAGATGCCTGAAAATAGTATGCAGAACATAAATCTCAGCAAGCAACATATGGTCACTGATATCCATAACCAATTTGTCTGGTGATCATAACATAAGAGCTTTGATGTCAGGCAACGCCCTAATAGTCGTGATGATTTAAGATAGAGTGTTCTACTTATAAGGAATATTATTACTTTAGGGTGGTGATAACTTGCCATAAAATGATTTCCTTTTGCAATTACAACTTAAGAGTTCAATTTTTAGCTGTTACGAAACCTTAATAATTCCAACTTCTCAAGATAGTAAGTTTACTGAAAAATAATTTAGAGGTTGTATATGCTTTGCAACTGCACACATTTTCCTCAGCACCCATCAACCAAGTACCACATGCCCATTGAATGAGTAGAGAGACATACTGAACAAGAGATTCGTGCATCCAAAGAAGCCCCTGGACATCGTAAGATGTCTCTTAACAACCAAATAACCAACTAGCTCTTGATACTTGAGTAAGCAAGAGTAGATATACTTGATAAGTTATTTGAACATTCAAATAGGCTCTAAGATATCCAACTGGTCTACTTCTGCAGACCAGCACCGGAAAGACTAGAACCATTGGCTTCGTCTAGGGCAAGAAGTTTTCCACTTCATACTATGCAAGCTGACAAAGCCATCCGAAGCAGCCAGCTCATATTCTATATATTTAACCTCGAAAACTTTGTAAAATTCATGGGTATCGCAAGTAAAATCACCACTCGAGAAGGAAGAAGAGGAAGAAGAGAAAAAACTAATCACCGCTCGAGAAGGAAGAAGAGAAAAAACTAAAAAAGCGAGAGAAAAAAAAAAAAACCCGAGAAAGACGAAACCCTCCCTTTTCAGCGCAAGCAGAACTACCCAAGGTTAATAGGATGAGGACGGCGTTTGAAACGTGAAGAGCAGACAAGTTGTTTCGGATGCAGATCGAAGGGGTTAAGGAGTGCAACCCCACATCTCATCGAGTTTTGAGAGAGAAAGGGGGAAAGAGCAGGGAAGGGTAGAAAATCGCGCTGACTCGTTCGATATCAAATCGAGAACTAGTATCTCAGTAGTAGGAACCCGGCAGACGAGGCGTTGGGGGAGGGAGGGAGCGAGCGAGCGAGGAACGTGACTGATGAGCGAGATGGAGAAATAGCGGAAGGCTAATGCGAAAAGAGTGACCAGGGACAATCTCGAGTTAGTAGTACCTTGATGTAGTAGGCTTTCTTGATCTCGGCCTCCGTCGCGGTCGGGCTGACCCCCAGTACATCGTAGTAGCCGGTCTCCTTCACCATCTCCCACTTTCTGCCCTTTTCCCTCTCAGCCTCAGTTGCCATCTCCCCCGATCTCCGTAGCCTCCGCTATCCCCTAAGGTAGGGTAGGTCCAGCACTGAGATCGAGGGCGCTGGCTTTGATCGGATCTAACGAGCACGATGCTCGCTTATAAATAAAAGTGATTCTCGGACGCGTAAACCGCTTTCCTCAAAACGGCCGGTTCCTTTCCATTCCGTTCTTTGGCTGGGAAATGGGAAAGGCAAGGAACCGGAAACAGAAAAAAAAACAATACAGAAGGAAGAGATCGAGAGTTGGGCGGCGGCGATAAATAAAACACATAAAAGACCAAAGAAAATTTTGATTTTGACTCCCCCGTAAAGACGTCTGAATTACCGTTGAAGTCTTTCTCTTGCTGACATCAATCCAGTCTGGCGCACACCTCGTGGTCGACGTTGTGGCACTTCTTAGTTCTTACCCGACAAATTGTTCGGTTTATTATTACTAACTGCAAGCCTGATCTAATTATAAACTTACATGTTGGGGATGCTGCACTATAATAAACACCAAGTCCATCTACTGAATTAGACCTGAGTTACGTTGACGGGGCTTCGATTTTTTGTTAATATAGGCCCATTGGCCTAAACATTTGTTTCATCAAAGAAAGAGAGGCCTTGAACCCAAGCCCATAGATGAACAGAGATGCGAGACGCATGACCCTTCTGACTTTTTCAAAATTCGGCCCAAACTAGTGTAACTGTGAGGTCTATTTAAAAAAAAAAAAATTAAGGTTCCAAATAAAAAAAAAGGAAGTGCGGCCGTTGACAAATACATGATCCTTGAAATTCCAAATAAAACCTACATTGTATAGCAGTGCTAAAAATATTTTTAAAATAAGTTTTAAAAAACATACATATTAATTGGATTAACAAGTAAAGAGTACAAAATTAGGTTAGATTAAAAAGCCAGTAAACCTATATCGACTACCGTACTAAAAGACAACAAACATTATTTTTATTTCTTCCTAATTTTTTTATATTGAGCTTTTTTCTTCATGTGAATAAAAAACAAAATGATGTTTGTGATGACTGACTACTTTAAAATTTTCATTCCAATGAATTTATGAAGGCCTAATTCTTCTAGTAATAATACCAACTATAGGCTAATTTGAAATTGTCATCTCGGTTTTTGTTTTTATTTTTGGCATCTCATTAACTTTTAATTTTTATAAAAAATAAATTATTCTAGTCAAATAAACTAAGTTTTTAATCGAATTAATTGATTAAGTTGAGAACAACAAATGACTAGTAACTAAAAAAGCATTTACATTTTGCAATATTTTACTTTAAGTAACTATCATAACTCAAATAAACAGGAGGGTCTAAAAAAGCACCGAGGGTTGGGCCTGACTTGGCCTACCCATAAAACCTTACAACTATTGAAACTAGCTGAGATAGGCCCGGCCCTTGGTCGGGTCTCCAATTTTCGTACTAAGGGCCTGTAGGGTTTCGGTCTCCAATATTTACTTACTAGGCCATAAGCCCGCGTATGGGCCAGCCCAAATATAAAATGCCGCTAATACACGTGATTTCTTGTAGAGTGAGAAAATATATATATATATATATATATATATATATATATATATATATATATATATAATTGAGCTCCTATGCTTTTAAATATACCAAGTCATTGGTGCTTATAAATTTTTAGTCCTTGGATTAATAGATGTGCGGTTAGGATAATGTGGGCCCCTTGGGTTAAGTGGGTGGTTGGTTGAATAGTATAATCTAACGAGTGAAAATGATCGAAGATGTAGATCTAATGGTAAAAAATTGCAAGCACTATATGACTTTACTATATATATATATATATATATATATATATATATATATATATATATATATATATATATATATATAGTGCATCTGGGATGCTTTTGGAAGCATGGAGCACTCTGTGCTTTCAAATTGTTTTCGATATTGGGATTTTCGAATCAACAATCAGCTCCATTAGATTTGATCTATAGTATTTAAAGTATTTAGAAAATAAATTTCGTGATTTTTTAATATAATTTGCCTAATGATCGATGAGCTCAAAATTAATAATTTTAATGTGATGAGCCTTTTTGTTTTTGTAAAGAAATACAAAGGGTCGAAGGGGACATGAAAGTGCTGAACTAGCCTACAGCAAAGATTGAAATCCGGGTAAGCTAGGCCGGAAATAGTCTTCCGAAGGCCCGCAGGCCTAACATTGGTGGACACATAGCGCGCAAGCGGACTGCCACTTAAATTGTGAACTGAAATTGGCCTAAACAAAGTAGCAATCACCTATGGCAAGGCCTTTCTAGGCCGTAGTGTCGGACCTACTTGTCTAATGGGTCTATTCCAAACCGGCCCTTCAGCACCTCGACGTGTACATTGTCGCGGTAGGTGTAGGCGTGTAGCCCCTAGAGTGATCGCTACACGGATCTAGGCCACAGTGTTAAGATGTCGGGCTCAATACCGCCGCTGAAACTAGAAAATCCTTTTTCAACTTATGAGTCGTTGGCCCACCGTTGAAGCCGCAGGTGGAAATGGACCCATCAACTAAAATTTTTCATTTTTTTTTCTCTAAATTGAGTTTTTTTTTAATTAGTTAAGTACAAATTTTATTAAATTTAATAACTCTATTAGCTATTGATATTAAATATTTTAATCTAGTTACTCATAAAAATAAAAATTATTAATTTTATGAAATCAATAGTAAATTTAATAGGAACTTTCAGTATTACTTAGACACAAATCCGTCCCTCCCCCACTTCTATTTGAAGGGAACCAACTATCTTAAACAATAAGTATTAAAATGTTAATCTTTTAAAAAACAATAAGTTATGTCAAAAAATGGTCAGTTGAGTCTATATTGACCATTTTTATTTAAACAATTATCGGAAGGTTTTAAAATTTTTAATTTTCTATAAAATTTAGAAAGATTAAATATAGAATGAACATTAATCCATGATGGACTGCCCAAATCAAGTTCAATAATTAATAAGTCATAGGGCGGTTTCAACAAATAACTCTAAACCCTAAACTCTAAACCCTAAATAATGAGAGATGGACGCAGTAACAATATTTGGGGCCTTCGTATACCTCTTAAGGTTAAAGTGTTTTGCTGGCTAGTACTTAAGAGAAGGATCCTAACGGTGGATAATCTCGCAAAGAGAGGTTGGTCGGGGGATATGTCTTGCCCGCTGTGTAGGGTACACGATGAGTCGGTGGACCACCTTCTCGCTCAATGCGTATTCACTAAGTTTATTGTACTAATGGGGGTTGAGAGTATCCAAGAGACGGAATTGGGGACTGATGTTATTCAAACCTGGGATAAGTGGTCAGTCTTGAAAGGAATGCAGAATACGAGGAATATGCTTTCTGACTTGGCAGCGGGCTGGTGGTGTACTTGGAAGGCTAGGAACGATGTGATTTTCCGAGAGTTACAACTCGACCCCTTACTGGTGGCTCGCAGGGTCAAGGAGTTGCTGAGATTCTAGGAGTTGTGCGCACCTCCTGCTAGTCGTCCTACTGTGGTCTTTTTTTTTCTTTTTTTTTTTTTCTTTTCGCGGTCTTCTTTTCGAGGCCTTATTCTCACCCACGTAGCCTCTAATTCATCCTTTCAAATAACGGGTTTAGCGTGCTACCCTTTCCTCAAAAAAAAACAAATAAAGTCTGTATCCGGCCCGTTCTGTAGAGTGGGAATTTAATTTAGGCCCAAGCCTGGAAAGCTATAGCCTTGGAGCATCAGAGGCTTGGTATGAAGGTTAGAGGCCGGCCCTAACTTAGGCCGACGATCCAGCCTGTAAATCCGTGACTCCTCTATAGGCCCAAGACTGGGAGGCTGCAGACTTTCGGCTTCCAACTTAGGGGCTGTGTATCCAGAATGACCCGGAAACTGGGGAGTTAGTATAGTGGCATAGGTCGTGAATGATGATCCAGGCCAGTGAAATGGCATGGGATGGACTTTATTTATTCCCGAGTTTCTCTAACTAAATCTTCTGCAGAGTTCCTCGGAGTCTAACTAACAATAAGGCCGAACATTGAAAGGTGGGAATAGAATGGTATGGGCTGGCTCCGCCCATTGAAGTGCATGATTATTCCTTCTCAAAAAAGAAATGAATGATTATTGGATTGGGCCATTCAAAATGAATTCTGTTAAATGTTTCGATCTGGACATATTAATAATGCCACACAATTTGAGCCACATACCATGGGCTGACTAGCTAGGCCCTTTCTCAGCCTCAACCCATATACCCTAATTATTCTATTAAAAAAAAAAAAAAGATTCCATAACAAATTCGTTACAAGCTCCTTCTTTACGTGAATAAAAATACAAGAGGATATTTGAGATAACTAATTAGATTCCCTCAACTATGGGCCATCTTGGAATGGCCCCTCAATTAATTTATTCTTGCTCACATCTTTTAAATTTTTAGTATTTAAATTAAATTATTTAAAATCAACTAAATTAATGTTATTATTCACATGAACACTGGGTTATTGACGTGACATTTATGATATAACTTTAGCAACCCAACACTGCTCTTAAAAATAATATAAATGTTGGACACAAAATAATAATTGAATGACAGTGGGACATATACCTTGCAAGTAATTGTTCATGAATAACGAGTCAAGTCATCCCTTATGATGTATGTGATGTTTTGCATTGCAACTATAACAGCATAACTAATTAGAAACGATAATTCAGATCAAAATATAAAGAATTGTGTGAATTTTTATTGTTTCTCTAAATCCTAAACCCTAAACCCTAAACTTTCTAATTCACTTGATATTCTTTTATGTTAGTTGCTAGTTAGGCAATTGCCACTTAAAATTTGAGTTGTAAGGTTTAATTTATGATGCATTGTTGGAAGAGAATCTTTCTTGGTTACTTTGGATGTTGTGCTTCAATGGTTTTCCATTGACTGATCCTGAAATGTACAATTGTCAGGGATGATGGTTATAATTTTGATGGGAGTGCTCATGTGATGCTGGTGTTTCAGATAAGGTTAATTGTCACAATGAGCAAGAATTTTGCATGACTGAAGGAAAATGCCAAAGTTCATATGGAAATGAATGATTCACTAATAGACCCTTAAAAAAAAAAAGCAAATCTGACACAAATAAAAAAAAGTGTTTTACTAACGAAATTGTTCACTCTAGAGCAAATTAGGCTTCAGATTGTTGGTCTGGAAAAATAGTTTATTAGGTAAGCATTTGGAGTTCTAAATTGTTAGTTTACTGCACCGATTAATTGGATTTGCTCCTGCATTAATCAGTAACTTGCTTGGTTAGCTTTCTTCTCTTCTCTGTTGAGAATGTGCTTTTGCAATTATTGATGAACTTTCTTTTCTATCTTTTTTGAACTACTTGCAGTGATTTTATGATAATCTTGTTCTCCACCTGTTGTGTATTTTTTGCCGACTGTTGTTTTTCATTAAAGATATTGATATCAGCGTGAAATGCTTAAGATGATTTTAAATGCTTAATATGATTGTTATATTCTTGTCCCATGTGTTTGATATCTGTCTTTTCTGCTACCGATTCTTAGAAAATTTGAAGTATGATCTCTCTTTATTGTTTTCTTTTTTTCGTATCATTGTCACTATTTTACATGAGTCCTTCTCACACAGAGTAAGACAAAGGCTGAAAAAAATCAGGTGATGGAACATTCCATGAGCGAGAACTCGCGCCAATTATGCGCAGTGGAAAGTTTGCCTTTGAACCCCAACGGATTTATTTGTTGGATTGTGAATTAAAGGAAATGCAACTTATTATTCTCATGGAACTGGCCACTGCTATCTTGTTGTAATCTCTGGGATGGGCGCAACGAATGCACAAAGTTCCAACTATATGACAAGTATGTTTTTCTTTATTCTATTTATTTAAAATATAAATTTATTAGGAAGTTCTCAGATCCTCGCTCACCTCCTCTAGCTTTTGTAATTCTGTTCTTGCAATTTTTTTGTTGGTAACATGTTGTAGAACATAACTAAATATTCGGAGTATCTCCCATTATAAGATAAAATTTTTTTGGTGTTTTTAACTCAATTTTGTTTTCTGTTGTTATTTTGTTATTTTCTTTAACTCTTTAGCTTAGCTAGTTTTGTACTCTCTTATATGTTTTTTTTTTTTTTCAGTCAATGTTTCTTGTATTATTGTGTTTAAATGAAATGATAACATTTTTGTGTTTCAATGTTTTATTTTTTAAATGTTTCTATGCATTATTGTTTGTTTTGTACTCTCTTTATTTAATACTTTGTTGTGAAACCTTTATATGGGCCCAAGCATGATGAAAATCTATATACACACAAGGCTAACTCAAATCAAATATCAATCATATGGGCCTTACCAAGCTCCAAATAAGCCCAATCCTTATTTAACCCAAATCTAAATCGAAGCATATAGGCTTCATGTAAGTTATATATAGGGCCGAGCAACTAGCCCAAGACTAAACACAAGTCCAACCCAAATAAGTGGACTTTACACAGTCCTATGATTCCTATCTCATGATTGGGGCCTTTTAAAGGCATTTCGGGCTTTGCGGACTTTAGGACCTTCAGGGGCTTATTTTTTAAAATTTATTTGGTGCAAGGCCGTGGGGCTTGGGGCCTTGGGGCCTTTTAAAGGCCTTTAGGGCTTCGGGCTTTTAGGACCTTTATGGCATTAGGATTTCGAGCTTAAGGGTACGGGCTTCGGCCCTTGGGGCCATTTAAAGGCCTTTCGGAAATTAAGGGGCTTTTTGGGGGTTTAGGGTTTTAGGGGTTTAAGGGCTTTCACCATTTTGAAATAGAGAGAGAGAGAGAGAGAGAGAGAGAGCAGAAAAGAGCATCTTAATTTTGAAATAGAGAGAAACAAAGAGCGAGAGCGAGAGATCCACGGAGCGACCTCAAGAAAGCTTGGGTGACTACGGAGCCCAACCTTGGGTGACTACGGAGCCCAATTGGGCCGGCGGTATTTTTTTTTTCTGTCGATGTTTTCTGTATTATTGTGTTTAAATGCTAAAACAGGTGATTGTGTTTCAATGTTTTATTTTTTAAATGTTTATCTGTATTATTGTTTGTTTTGTACTCATTTTTTTTAAATACTTTGTTTATGAAACCTTTATATGGGCCCAAGCTTAATGCAAATCTACATACAAGGCCGACTCAATCAGATATCAATCATATTGGCCTCGACAAGTTCCAAATAAGCCCAATTCTTATTTAACCCAAATCTAAATCGAAGCACGTAGGCTTCATCTAAGTAGACAAAGGCCAAGTCCAACCCAATTATGTGGACTTAGTACAGTCCTACCTCATGCTTGGTGCCTTTTAAAGGCCTTTCGGGTTTGCGGACTTTAGGGCCTTCAGGGGCTTACTTTTTTAAATTTTATATGGTGTAAGACCTTGGGGCTTGGGGCCTTAGGACCTTTTACGCCCTTTCGGGCTTTAGACTTTTAGGACCTTTAGGGAATTTAGGATTTCCGGCTAAATAGTACAGGCTTAAAGCCTTAGGGTCATTTAAAGGCCTGTCGGAAATCAACGGGCTTTAGGGTTGGAAGTTGAGATATTAGAAAGTGCTGAAAAATTAGATGGTAAATTAAAAATTTTAAATTTCAGGTATCTATTTAAAAATTAGATATTTCACTTTTAAAATAATTTGACTTAAGTTTGGGTAAATGACAATCCCATAAGTGAAACTTTAATTAAAGTGGTTGGTGATGAATCAAAATATATCCTCTGTTGGGGATATCTTTAATTTTAGGGTTATTTGCATACAGGTCCCTACAAACATAGTGAATTGTGAATATACCCCTGCAAATGCGAAACTAGGTGAGTTGTCCCTGCAAAAGTTCAAAGTTATGCAGATATGTCCCTGCGGTCATCATCCGTTAGTGAATTGTTAATTTTTTAACAGTTGAAGCGTGAAATGACATTTTTGCCCTTGCAAATATATCCCTCCAAAAGCCCTTTCTCTTTTCCTTCCTCTTTGGGCCGCCGGAGCGGACGACGGTGGCGGCGCGGGTTGGGTTCGCCAACGACGAAGAAGATGGAAGAGAAAGAAGGAGAGGAAGAAGAAAAAGAAAAAGGAAAAGGAAGAAGGAAAGGAAGAGGGAGAGGAAGAGAGAAGAGAAAGATGAAGATGGAGATGGTTCATCGCCGCATCTCCTCCCTCACCGGCGACGAGAGGAAGAAGAGGGAAGAGATAAAGGGAGAGGAAGACGAGGGAAGAGATCGAGGGAGAGGAAGAAGGAGAGGAAGAGGGAGACGGTTCACCGTTGTCGCAGATCTCCTCCGCCGGCGACGGGAGAGAAAGAGAAAGAGGAAGAAGAAGGGCGAAGAGGAAGAGAGAGAGGAAGAGGGAAGAGGAAGAGGAAGAAGGAGAGGGTTTGCATCCGCCGCCGCCGTAGCGCCGCATTCCTCCTCCGGCGACGAAGACGGTAGAAGAGGAGGAAGAAGAAGGGTATAACTGTCAATTCACAACTTAATTAACCATGGTTAAGCATTTTAACCGTGGTTAATAAATTTTTTTTAACAGATCTGGACGGCAGGGACATATTTGCATAACTTTAGATTTTTGCAGGGACAACTCACCTAGTTTCGAATTTGTAGGGATATATCCGCAATTCATTATGTTTGTAGGGACCCGTATGCAAATAACCCTTAATTTTATGATGATGAGTTCCTGAATAGGTAGAAAGAACGTAAATGGATGCATAAATATAAATTTTAAGGTACCGTTTGATTCGGGTATAAGCAAGAACTAGCTATTACAGGGATAGGTACAAGTATGAGGATAAAAAAAATAGCGTTTGGATCAAAATTGGGTTGTTCCCGAGGATAAGAAAAATATTAGATAGTTTTATATAAAAAATGGAGGTGTTGGTGGGGATAACCGATAACTACTATTCTCGGATAAAAAATTAACGTTTGGGTATAAAGAGGGGGATAAGGACCTATTCCTATTCATATCCCCTAACTAAACAGTGCCTAAAAATATATATTTTAAAAATTTACTGAAAAAATTTATACACATCATTTGTGTGGAGTGTTAGTAAATATCTAAAAATAGATACTATATATGAATTTTAAGTTACTTTTTGGGAGTAAAATTAATTATTTCATAGGTGAAATATCAAAAGCCTAATGGTTAATGATCGGAGATGGGCCTAATCTGACCCATTAAGGCAAAATGGTCCAATAACAGCTCACAATTCTAAGATGGCAGTGCTTTGTAAATAAATGGGCCTTAACGGGCCATCTCAGGGCCCACTACGTTCTCCTTACACATTGTAGTCTCTCCCATTTTTTACTGGGCTTTCCATTTTGGGTAAAGTCGAAAATTTCAACTCTCGTAAAGTGCCCAAAATAGAAAGTTTCAGTTTCTCACTACTGGCGCCGCAATATATACTGGTCACAATTTTTTTTTCCATTCTTTCTTTCTTTTTCCTTTTTTTTTAGAGTAATAATAAAAATAGATAATTGCTTAATTTCCAGGGAGCAATATTAAAATGGGAAGATTCACCACAAAATTTTTTTTCTCTTTTTTCTTTTTAATTAGATTGTACATAAATAAAAGAGAATAAACTTTTAAAATTTTGATATTATAATATTACTCTAATAGTGTATTTAAAGCTGATCTAAAAATTTTTTTTGATGTAATTTAATAACATTTCTTTGTGCCTTTTTTCTTTTTAAGAGAGATAGATAGCACTCAACCCGCTTCATTTATTTCATTTCGAATTAAACTTAGCTGAAAATGTGCATCAACTGAACCTCGGATATCAACCACCAAATATTTTCCCACTTGTTCTAGGATGGTCGGTTTCTTTGTGCCTTTTATTAATTGGGAGTTGATACACTAGAAAGTGCTTATAAATTAGATGACAAATTAAAATTTTAAATTTCAGTTATCTATGTAAAAATTAGATATTTCACTTTTAGAAGAATTTGACACGAGCTTGGAGAAACGACGATCACGCAAGTGAAATTTTAATTAAAGTGGTTGGAAATGAATCAAAGTATATTCTTGTTGGTGGGAATATCTTTAATCTTTATAATGTCGAGTTCGTATAATCGACGTAAATGGGTGTGATCATCTCCTACAAAATATTATATGCTGCAACGTGAGAGCCCATTTATAAATAATAAGTGTCCCATCGTACGGCGACTGCAGTAGATATTTCGGTAGGCCGCATAGGTACGGTTGATTATATTATCAGGGCCCATTTATTAGTTTTAATTGGGCCCAATTGTACGGACATCGCATGGCTTTTTTCGTGGGCCGCGACTGTCTGTGAAAAGCCCGACCTTCTTTCCTTATTTGGTAAAGTCTGTTTTTGGTTTATTTCGTTTTTTACCAAAAAAAGGAAGTTTGGGTTTTCAAACGTGTGTAATCCACCGTTATTACCCTCGGGTTTAGGGTTAATGATTTTAGGGTTAACTTATTAATGAATAAAAGACAACATACCCCAAAAATAGGTTAACCCTAAACTGTCCCCCCCCCCCCCCCCCCCCACCAAAAAAAACGCAACAATAAAGATTAAATCTGTCAATGGTTAACCCTAAACTGTTCCCCCCCCCCCCCCCCCCAAAAAAAAAACGCAACAATAAAGATTAAATCTGTCGATGGGTCTAGATGGCCCTGATAAGCCTATTTTTGGGGTATGTTGTCTTTTATTCATTAATAAGTTAACCCTAAAATCCTTAACCCTAAACCCGAGGGTAATAACGGTGGATTACACACTTTGAAAACCCAAACTTCCTTTTTTTGGTAAAAAACGAAATAAACCAAAAACAGACTTTACCAAATAAGGAAAGAAGGTCGGGCTTTTCACAGACAGTCGCGGCCCACGAAAAAAGCCATGCGATGTCCGTACAATTGGGCCCAATTAAAACTAATAAATGGGCCCTGATAATATAATCAACCGTACCTATGCGGCCTACTAAAATATCTACTGCAGTGGCCGTACGATGGGACACTTATTATTTATATTATAGGAGTTTGGCCTTTGTGGTCCAAAACTGTTCCCCCCCAAAAAACGCAACAATAAAGATTAAATCTGTCGATGGGTCTAGATGGGCCTAAACCGGCGCAATTTTAGTGAACACATGCCGAGATTTCAGTGACCACAGTCCACCGAGCATATGAAAGAATTAAAACCGCATCTTAGGAAAGAAGGACGGACCGGCTCCATTCTATTATTCAAATCGATTGTCAGGGACCATTTCACTCTGTGCTTTTTCGATTCCAAGGTCCATTCCTCACTGGCCTTGGTGAGCAGGCCGCAGTTAGCTCTTTTAGGCTCTTGGCACAGATTCGACCGACATGCTGGCCCGATTTCTATGTAAACAGGACTGCATGTGAAATTCGCTTACAATTGAGCTGGGCTTAAACAGTAGCAGGCCTCTCTTGAATATTTCTTGCGACAACCAGAAGAATAATAATAATATAACAACGACGTAAAGACGAGACATATTAATTATTTTATTTTAGACCAAAATCACTACTTTCAATTTTTTATAATTTAAACCGATCGTCCTTAAAGCAAATGGCAAAGGATTTGGTAGTTGGTACCCGAGATTCCAAATTCAAATTTTAGTTGATTCATATTTTCAACTAAGTTTATTTCTAAATGAAAATGCTACTTATCATTCTTCAAAAAAAAATTTAACTTACTAATTTTAAAAAAGAAAGGTGCCATGATTTTGGCATAAATAAAAACTATTGTTAAGCAAATTGGGGTTGGCCTGCCCCGGCCGATTAAGAAAAGTGGCTCTAGAAAGCCCATTTTCCTTCTGAATACCGTTCTGTTTTTTTTTTAAATGAAACTGTGCAGGGGGGAGAAAAATTATATGCAAATTAATGCAGTTACTGGATTCCTATCATACTCACTGACTGAAGGTGAATTAGGAGGTAAAATCATGCATGTCCGTATGGTTTGAGGCCGATCTCATATTACATTAATATGGATCATTACCCACCTAGACGGTAGATTTCGCAGTGGCTGGGGTTGATATAATTTTTGTCCATTGTCTACACGCAACAACTCGTATGCCCATGCAAAGTAGGGACTAGGGAGGTTGGATACAAAATATTGAGCACCAAAGATATTATTTAATTTGCATTTTGTAGGAAGGTTTGAGACAAACATATCGGCAAATTTTGTTTCGACAGTTAAAAGACCTGCGCATATTCAATTTAGATGATGAACCAAGATCAAATCGATGTCAAAATTATAGTTTATTGAAGCTAAGCCCATTTCCTCGCTTGGGCCTGTAGAAATAAGAATGGGCTACTGATGCAACAAGAAGAACGTGCCTTTTTCAGCCCAAAAGTCCTCTCTAAGTAGTAAATAAGTGGGTGATCTGGGCCGTTAAAAGAATAGGATGCATATAATAAGACAATAATTATATTATTAATAAGAGGGTTGGATACACCGAGAATAGGATAGCTTGGGTTGGTCTCTTTCTCATCTATCTCATTCATAAATGCATGTCTATGACAAAGGCATGTGCTGGGCCCTCTTTTAGCTTGGAGTCCCAATTTCATTAATTAAGGCATGTCTGTCAATAGTAGGTGGGGCTTTGGGACAGCTCAGCTGTATTCTAGACCTTGTGCTATTAATAATATGAAGATTGGGAAACAAAAAATTTAAACAGGACCGACAATGGAAAGGCATGGGATAAGCCCTTTCTCAGCCCAAAGACCCTGTGATATTAATAAATATTTAGCAAATAGTGGGCTGGGCTACTTAAATGAAACACTTGATTCTGGGCAAGTTCTAACCGGGAATATGTTTTACGTACGCTAAAAGGCCCAACAGGGCCCCGGCCAGATTAATTGTGCCGTGCCGGATTGCTCTGACCAGTCCTTATTATC